>PVIW01003872.1:0-152011 GCA_004026585.1 Noctilio leporinus | reverse complement strand
TGCTATCATGGCAAAATTTTAATAGGTTCAAGAGATCAGTTCAGATATAAAGCAGGGAAAGTTACAGAAAGATGCCAGACAATATTCTGTACAGTCCTCTACACAATCCCTTATAGGGATACATTTTTAGGGCTAAATCTGTATAGACAGCACCTAACTCTGTAATTTACAGCAAAAGGGAATTGTCCAGAGAAAGCAACGACTGGCTGTCTGACCTAAGAGATTTGTTTAGTCAGAAACCAATTCTATACTTGTTTGTGATACATATTGGTTTTAATTACTACATAGTGATGTGCCTGATACGAGTGTTACTCTTTAACTTTTGTTGCCTGTATACAGTAAACACAGATCCCTTGAAATGAAATTAATAAAAGTCTCATTTTACCTCAATCTTCTAATTGAATGTCTACAAAAAATAAAACCCATCTATGTATTATAATGCACTAAGATGAATAATTCAAGATAGAAAAATAGCACCTTAATTCCTTTTTTTTTAGGATTTTATTATTTTTTTAGAGAGGGGGGGAAGGCAGAAAGGGAGAGAGGCATCAGTGTATGGTTGCCTTTCACCTGCCTCCAGCTACAGATCTGGATGGAGACCTGGCTTGCAACCTGGTTATGTGCCCTGGCTGGGAATTGAACCAGTGACCTTTGTGTTTGCAGGCCCTCACCTTATCCACTGCGCCACCAGCCAGGGCCAGAATCCCAATTCTTCAAACAACTTTCCAAACATACTGCTTTATTTCTGATCTAAGTAACCATCTGAAAGGTCTTTTTCCAATATTATTGCTAAACTGATGACTCTCCTTTTAAGGATGTATTTTGATCACATGACTTTGGGATAAAATTGTAAAACTATAGTTTACAATTTGGTGAACAATTTTGGCACAGTATTTTAGATTTGCATTTTAATTGTTAAGTGTGGCCCTACACAGTTGGCGTAATTCGAGTAGAATATGATGAAAGACTGCCCTCTTGTGGTGCACTGGAAGAACACAATGATGTAAAGGGTTGCTCGTGACTGGGAATAGCCTCATACCTGCCAAGGAAATGAAGACGCCAGGACAGAGACCCTCATTTGCCAGATGCTGACAGACACTGGGTAGTTTTTTCTTTCGAGGTATCCACAGTGACAATGCCTTGGTGCTTCAGTTTGAAAATACTGTCTTGTCTTCATCCTTACATCAATTTTGTATACATTTCTAAGTTCCAAATGAAATACAATCCATTTCTGTAAAAGAAACCCACACCCTTTGGTTTCAGTAAAGCCAAAGAGAAAGGCATTCAGGCAAAAGTGCAATCTACTGGGGAAGGTGGGGTGAGAGGATTCAATAGTAAATTATGGCCGGAACCCTATAAGGTGACTTTGTCCAACAGGGCTGCTTCATACTGAATGGTAATGAGACAGTGGAAAATTTAAAGGACGTTTAAGAAGATGCAGGAAAGCATGGTAAAGAAACCAAGAAAAATAATGCAGTAAACAAATGCTGAGAAGCACTATTTATTCTGATTTACCAGATTTATTCAGATTTATCCAATTAATGGGCTTGGCATTGGAAATGCAGCAAAGTGCCTGCCCCTCATGGAGTTCGTATTCTAGTGAAGAATGGCAGATGAACGGATATGTCAATTGGTGGTTAATGCTAGAAGAAAAAGCAGAGGAGGAGGGTTAGTGATGGGATACAATGAGTCTTGCTTTATACAGAATGATCGAGAAAGATTTCTCCGATAAAAGTTCCATAGGAGCAAATACAGGATCAAGTGGGAGAGGGAGGTATGTCATTCTCTGAAGGAAATACACTTGCTGGGGGTGCAAACCCTGAGGCAGGAATGTGCTCAGTATGTTTAAGGAAGGGAAAGGGTGTGGAGGATAGGTCAGACACATAGCTGGGATTAGATTTCAGAGGGCCTTATGAGTCTTGTGAAAATGTGAAGAGAGGAAGTCATTGGAGGGTTCTGAGCAGAGATATAACACAGTCTGACTTATATTTAATTCTAGTTGGTATGTGAGGATTCAAGTATTAGGGGTGATGATGGAAGCAGGGAGAATTTCACAATAAACATTTTGAGACCAAGGTACGTACAAATGACATTTCACAGTTCTAGAACAAATATTTCAAAAATTTATACAGAACCGAAAAACAACCCCGAATAGCCTCAGCAATCTTGAGAAAGAACAAAGTAGGAGGGATCACAATACCCAATACGTCTCTTGCAATAGCAAAAGATGATTGAGAACTGGTTGGATCCTAGATATATTTCAAGGTGAGAGGAATAGGAGTTACTGATGTATTGAATCAAGGTCTGAGTTAAAAATAAAAGACAAAGGTACTTGGCTTAAGCAATTGTAAGAATGGAGGTTTCATGTGCTAAATTGAGGAAGAAACTCGATCAAGTATTTGGGGCAGGAATTAAAGAGGGAGGGATGAGTGGAATGAAATCTGACTTCAGATATGTTGTGTTTGAGATTTATTAAGACGGCCAACTGAAGCTGTCAAGTACGCAGTTAGATAATAAAAACCTAGAGTTAAAGGAGGAATTATAGCTAAGGATACACATTTGGGAATCTTCAATATATGGATAATATATAAAGCAATGAGACTGGATGAGATCCCCTAGGAATTGAGTTATGGTGGAGGAGAGAGCTGATGGTTGACATCTAGGACTCTCTCCACTGTTAGGAGGTCAAGAAAATGAGAATGAAAAGAAGTAGCCGGTGAAGCCAAAGGACTGAGGGGCATGTCCTGAATGTCAAGGGAAAAAAATGTGTCAAATACTGCTGACAAGCTAAGTTAAGACAGGCTTGAGAATTGACCTTTGGATATGACGATGTGGAGGCCATTGGGAGTTTTGACAAGAATCAGTTCAGTAGTGTTCTGATGAAAGCCTAAATGGAATGGGTTCAAGAATAGAAGGGGAGAAGTGGAAACAGTGTATGGGGGAGGTGGGTAGTCAAAGGAAGTTACTTATTTGACTTTTTAAAAGATAAGGGACATTTATGTACCAGTGTGTATGACTTAGAGAAAAGGTTTTGTTTGATGTTGGAGAAAGGGAACAATTTAAAGAACATGTCCAAATGACATATTTCACAGATCTAGAACAAATATTTCAAAAATTTATGTGGAGCCAAGAATGACCCCAAATAGCCTGAGTAATCAGAATAGTTTGGTACTGGCATAAGAACATACCTATAGATCAATGGAACAATACAAAGCCCAGAAATAAACCCAGGTCTCTGGGGCCAATTAGTATTTGACAAAGGAGTAGGAGCATAAAATGGGAGAACAAATAGCCTCTTTAACAAGTGGTGTTGGGAGATCTGGACAGGGCCATGCAAAAAATGAAAGTACACCACCAACTTACACCATACAGCAGAATAAACTCAAGATGGGTAAGACTTAAATGTAAGCTGTGATGCTATGAAAGTCCTCAAGGAAAACAGGCAATAAGATTTCAGTTATCCCACACAGCAACATTTTTATCAACATATTCTTGGGCAAAGAAAATAAAGGAAAGAATAAACAAATGGGACACCATCAAATTAAAAAACTTCTATTTGGCTAAAGAAAATATCAGCAAAATGAAAAAGAAACCAACTATATGGAAAAACATATTTGCCAATGATACCTCACACAAGGGTTTGATCTCTAAAATATATAAAGAACTTTTACAACTCAACACCAAGAAGACAAACAATCCAATTAAAAAATGGATCCTGGCTGGTGTGGCTCAGTGGATAAGGTGCCAGCTAGCGAACCCAAAGGTCGCTGGTTTGATTCCCCAGCCAGGTCCATGGCTAGAGGCAGGCAAAAGGCAACCATATATTGATGTTTCTCTCCCTCTCTGCCTCTCTCCCTTCCATTCTCTCTGAAAATAATAAATCTTAAAAAAAATACTTTAAAAAATAATGAAAATCTTAAAAAAAAGGGGGGGGGGAAGGAACTGAACAGACACTTCTCAGAGGAGACATACAAAGGGTTCAACATCACCAGCCATCAAAGAGACGCAAATTAAAACCACAGTGAGATACTGCCTCACACCTGTCAGAATGTCCATCATTAACAAATCAACAAACAAGATGTTCTGGTGAGGATGTGGAGAAAAGGGATCCCTAGTGCACTGTTGGTGGGAATCAAAGCTGGTGCAGCCTCTATGGAAAACAGTATGGAATTTCCTCATAAAACTAAAAATGGAACTGCCTTTTGATCCTGTGATTCTACTGCTGGGGTTATACCTGAAGAATCCTGAAATACCAATTCAAAAGAACCTATGCACCCCTATGTTCATAACAGCATTATTTACAATAGCCTAGTGCTAAAAACAGCCTAAGTGCCCACCAGAAGATGAATGAATCAAAAAACTGTGATACATTTACACAATGGAATACTGCACAGCAGAAAGAATGAACTACCTTTTGTGACAGCATGGATGGAACTGGAGAGTAATATGCTTAGTGAAATAGTAAGTCAGGTGGCAAAAGACAAATACCATACGATCTCACCTATAACAGGAACCTGATGAATGAAACAAATGAACAAAATAGAACCACAGGCATGGAAACAAGAAACAGAGTGACAATGACCACAGAAGAAGAGGAAGGGGGAGAAGGGAGGAAAGGAGGAGAAGGATGTAGTCAAAGAAGGTGTATAAATGACCCATGGACATGGACAACAGGGTAGGGATTGACTGAGAGAGGGGGCAGCAGAAGCGGGACAGTTGAGAGCAATGGGGAAAAAACTGAGACAACTGTAACAGAGCAACAATAAAAAAGAGATTTAATAAAAAATAAAATACATACAGGGACCTATCTTTGAAAAAGCAAAAGGATATCAGATCCAGTACAGAAGAGACAGAAGAGCAGTAATAACAGAACAAGTCATACTAATACAAGATAATACTTGTTCAGCATTTATGTGTGCTAGGAATGAAGTAATTTTACATGAATTAATTTACCTCAATCTTGCGACATCTCAAAGAGCAGGGTCCTATTTTCATTTCTAATTTATAGATATGGATATTGAGGAATGGATAGGTTAAATAGTAGATGTAGGAGGTAAAACTCCACCCAGGAAGGCACACTCAAGAACCTGTGCTTTTAAATATTATATTACATGGCCTCTGTAGGAGGAGGGATGATGGCGCCATGAACTAGAGAGCACAGAGCAGCAGTCAATTTCTCCTCCTGACAGCTAAGGGCTGCTGCTGAGATACCAGCTGCTTTCACACTTCCAGAGCCCCTGGTGTGTGCTGAGCAGGGTACCGGTGCTCCAGTTCTTTCAGGTCTGGTTATAGGGCTGCTGGGAATTTGCTCCTTTCAAGATGACAGAGCAGTACTCTTACCAGCCTGGGGTAAAGCAGGACAGCTGCTCCCCTTGCTCTGGACACTGTGACTTGAATTCTGTAACCCAGGATTGCGTCAGCTTTTCTGGCAGCCATTTGCAGTTTCAATTTCAGATGAGTCTTTTGGTCACAAATGCTGTTTTTTTGATCAAACTATTTTGGAAATTTATAATTATTATATTTTATTTGCTTATCACTCTTTCCAGTGCTATTAAAGTCAGTAAATGCCAGAAGACAACTTTTAAACATATTTTGAACAATGGCAGCATTGCTGAAAAAAATTACGTATATAACTTATTTAATATATATAATTAACTTAATCCTCCTAAAGTGACAACTCATTTAGTTACCTTTGGATATGTTAATAACTCATTTTCACAAAATCAAGACGCCATCTACATTTGATAAGAAGGTATATAAGTATACTGTCTAAATTTTAAAAATACTGTCACACTAAGGACTTTGTACACTGTAGGCATAAAATAACTCCTTGAAAAGGTTTCTATATTTCATACCTTTTCCTAGTGATTTTATAATTTCAGCCACATACTACTGATAGTCAAAACTGACTCTCATGGATATGAATTCACCCACAAAGTTTGAGGAAAAAAAGACAGTACCCACTGCAAAATGAAAACTTTCAATGTTTTATTTTTGACTGCAGCTGTTTACAGAAATATAGTTGCGAGTATACAAATGTTCCAATAGAAGCAAAATATCCTTTTAGTATTTAACAAGTTATCACAGATAGCTAAAAACATAGATGCAAATAAAAGTCCCCCAGAGAACAAACTGAAAATATCTGGTGTCAGTGCTCTGCAACCCCAACTATGAAAGCCATATACACAAAATGTAACCCTTAGTCATTGCAGGACAATGGAAGAAGGCAGTTCAGTGGTTGATCAGTGTGCTCAAGCAAATAAAATTTAAATGGCAGAATGGTAGCCAAACCACTTGAGAAGAGGTTAAGAAAATACTTATATTTATTAAAAAGACTAAGTAGAAGTTGTCAATATTAGCAACTACTTGGAGCTTATCAACTAGAAGGGAAGAAGGTGAGAAAATACATTCATTAGATGAAAGCAATTAGCTGAATGTCATTGGAATCAGTTTGTCGTCCCTAAGCCATAAACAATTCAGTGCGGGACAGCTCTTTATTGGACACATTCCTCTGATTCCAGACCCACTCTCAAACATCTGAGATGATGTGTGTGTGTGTGTGTGTGTGTGTGTGTGTGTGTGTGTGTGGACCTGAGGTTCATTAGCTAAAATAATAAGTGATCCCTATGAACTACTCAGACCAGGCAAATTACTTCTGGGGAAAAAAAAAAAAGATGATCAGGGGGTGATATGGAGCTTATACATGGAGCTTTTAAAGGAGACATTACAAGTTGAAGCCATACAGAATTGTGGTAGGATACTTTGGGTACAGGAAAATATTAAGCAATCAAGTGGGGGAGAGGGGAAAGGGAACAAGAAAAGAGGAATGTAGCTAGAGCATCTCCCAACAGTTTGCCTGTATTTGCCAGCACCATAGTTTGTAGAATAAGCCACTTACATTTCTACTGCTAATGTTGAGCAGTGGTGATTTTTATAGAGTACAGAACTATTTTTATCTTGAAATGTACATTTTTATTTTGTAAGTTAATTAATTGGTGATTTGTAAACAGTGAGAGGAAGATTAGAATAATTACGGAAATATTAAATTACAGAGGGAGATAATGTGAATAAATCTACTACTAGTCTTGTGGTTAACTTTACCATGATGCATACTGACAAGGGAGAAAAGCCCAATTATAAATGGATTGTTTTAAGATTTACTTTAGTAAATAACTGGTCTGAAGCACAAGTTCCAAGGACAGTTATATCTACTGTAGCAGTTCTCATACAAAGCAATTTCCTTCTAAAGAAGTTTCATGTGTTAAAGAAAGAAATTAAATAAGGTGCTTTGTTGATCTGGTCAGCCATCTCGTTTAATATCTCATATACAAATATAGGTATAGGAATGACAATTTTGTTCTGAGAGTTGACCTAACCAGACCAAAACTGTGGTCTGCTGATAAAGTTAAGAGGCAATGAAGGAAAAAAAAAAAGAAAAAAGCTTATATAATCACTGCCCACAATGTACCCATTTTATGAATGAACAGGAGAATTTAGCACCTGTCAATTATATTAGCTACTTAAATATCATCAACAATTAAAAGAAATATAGAACATTGCACCTATATCTTTAAATCAGTTACTTAATGTAAACTTTTTAGTAAGTGGTAGAAATATGCCAAACTAAGTTAACTGAATTGTCAATACTAGACTAATTGTACATATATACATAAAATATACTATAGGTAGTACTGAGAAAAATTATCATTGCCAATAAAAGATTATGAATAACCAGGTTAAGCTGAATTTACATAAAGAACAATGCATAACCATACCTTTAATAGGGAAAAACCAACTTTCTAGATCTTAATGTACCTAGTTTACACCAATGGTTCTCAGGCTTTATGTACGCATCAGAATCACCTGGAGGGTGTTAAAACACAGATTGCTGAGCTCCATTCTAGTTTCTGAGTTAGTGTCTGTAATAGGGCCCAAGAATTTGCATTTCTAAGTAGTAGGCAGGTGTTACTGATGTTGGCTAGTAGGCTAAGGACCATATTTTGAGAAACACTGGTTTATATATGTAGAAAACTATATACTACAATATTCTTATGTACATGACATAAAATATATAGGAAGAAGGCTGGCTTTCATTAACTTTCAAACATACAGACTAGTAAACTGAACATTTTAATGTTTCTAACACGATTTCCTGAAGTGTAATAGTTTCCCCTTATAGTCAATTACATTTCAAAGCCTAAATCATGTTTAAGTTCTACTATAGTCATTTTAGAAAATATTTACATAACACTTATACCAAGTTGCTATCCAAAATAAAAAGGGACATAATATTCTAATTAGTGAAGATGTGGTTATTAAGAAGGAATCATCACTTACAGCATTCTTGTCTTCTTTGGAATGATTAAAGTGCATAATATCAATAGGGTATTAAGAATATTGCATAAACGTTTGCATTCTTCAGTATTACTAACAAACGCAGAAATATTCACATGGCAGAAGGCAGCTCATCCCAAAGCTGTTAATGTCCTGACCTATTGCTGATGGCCCTTTCTTCAGGCACCACCACGTGTTAAGGAGCTGGAACGTAGGCAGAATTATAAAAACCAGAGGGACACAATTCAACCCTATCTAATTGAAAGGAATTATATTGGCTCTGGAGAGACTCAGATATAACTTCTTCATGGCCTTTAACACTGTTTTTCATAGGTAGATTACTGAGGTTCTGATGGGCAAGAAGTATACTATAATTATTTGGCTCTGTCTAGTTAGAAAAACTGACATTACCAGGTTTTACTTAAAACTGTGTTAGTGATTTATTTTCATTCATCTGATTAAGATCATAGGAGATGCTTTAAATACTTTCTTCCTGAAATTTAACCACACACATGTGTATGCATGGAGTCTCACAGGTAGTAATAAAATTTTCATTAGCATTCAGGTAAGACCTATCATTAGTTGGTTGAGAACAAAACAAATTTAGTTAAATAATATAAAGCCTAAACAGTATAATTATGTAATCTTTTGTTTACCCTCCTTCCCTCAAAGGAACAATTCTGGTAATATACCTTTTCTGTTACTCTAGACCAAAGGAAGTTAAGATATTATGAAGTTGTTTCCTATGATGATTAAGAAATGGAGCTATAAAAACCTTCCATTTTGTACAACCCCTTGAGTGCCCTTCTAGTTGCAAGATGGGATGCTGCCCAATTCATGAACTGCTTCATAAAGGCAATTGATCTTCAAGAAGAAAAAAAAGATATGGAGAAAAGAATGACTAAATGGAAAAGTTGCAAGTTGGGATCTATTAAAATAATTTATATTTGTTTGGCAATAGCAAAAAAGGAAAGTACATAAAAGGGGCACTATCATAGTTAAAGGCACTTTTCCATTTAATCTAGATATAAAATAGTAATTTTAAAATTTTTCCTGAAAGAGAAAGTAGAGTAAAAATAGAAATGTATTAAATAAGTGAGGCTAGAATGGTATGGAAACCAAATAGGATTAAAGAAGTAATTACAGCCCCGGTACCATTCATAAATGACCCTATAGGTGTTATTTTGGTATTTATTATATTATGAATATTATCTCCACAATTTAGTTCTAGTGATACAAATAAGCAGAGGAGAAAAACCTCACTTTATACACTATATAAGACTTTACTAAACCACTTATTAGGTTATATGCTTTTTACTCTAATAAAGCTGCTGAATTATTCAGTCTCTCTCATTAAGTCCCTCCATATAACCAAATACATGCAGTTACAACATAGTTGTCTTGATTAGGGATGAAATTTATGGCCATGAAGCTCATTAAAGTTAAGAGGTCTTATATAAATTTCAATTAATTAAAAAATCAACTAGGAAACATAACAGAAAATTTCACCAGAAAGATGAAAAATTCTTGTTATTCTTAGTGAATATTTATAAACCGTGTGGAATTTGAGACCTTGATTATTAAAGCATTTAATTCTGCTTTTTAATTACTGAGGCATTCAAACTGATTTCACTTTTCTAAAACAAGCATCTATAAAAGGCTTAAATAGTCAGAAGGAATTATTATCTTAGTTCTAGAGGGACTCAGATATAACTTATTTCTCACTTTTTTGGACACTATTTCTCCTAGACAGATTAAATGGGGATTCTGACGGGCCAGAAATGTACTATGATGAAATTCTCAACTACAGCATACACAGTATTACAAAAAAAGTAGGGGGGGAAACAGAAGGAAGGTCCCTCATTAATACTGCTTCTATAATAAAGCCCTCTAAAAACATGTTCTAGGAAAATTGGTGAAAACAGATTTGCATTGGCTAAATAACATAATACTTGGATTACAAAGGTAACATAATAAAGCTCAGGAGCAAACGATGACTTCTACTTATCTTCTCTCATGTTGGTGTGGATATATAATGGAATGACATAAGGAATAACACACACACAAACACTCACACAGACACAGAGATAAGCTCCAAGCATTAACATGAATTGTTAAAAGCAAGAACAATCGAATGTAACAATATAAAGGAATAAAATGTGGTTCGTAGCTTACTTAGGTCCTTTAGGTCCTTCTGCCATAAATAAATTTAATAAATTGTTGTTTCCAAGGCCTTTGTTGGCTCATGGAGTCTCTCTTATATGTTGCTATAACTTGTAACAATAATCTGGAAACTGCATTATTAGCACAAGTATCAACCACTGATTAGATTACTAAACTAATTCTTCAATAAGAAGACAAATAGTTTTTGTAACCAAATTGTATATTCAGAATGCTGTACTTAATATTGACTTTTAGGGGTAAGGAGCATTTAACAATGTTGAAAAAAAATAACATCATTATTGAATAAGGATATGGTAGTATGGTAGCACAGCACAGCCCTTGTACAAATAACCACAAAATTTATGAAAATAAAAATTGAGTTTTCTGCTTCCATCCAATCACACCATTACAGTTCAGGCATATGTTCTGTTCTAAACTTAGATATCATAAAACAGAAAATTGGTCCCTGGTGACTTGTCATTGGCAATCAGCATTTTACAAGGATAAACCTCTTGTTAAACAACAGAACAGAAGTCAGCACACAAGTCAGTTTTCTTGCTATCACTTCATCCACAGAGCAATATTAACATTCTAATTAGAACTTGGTGAACAAATAAGACTCCAAGTCTCCTGTATAATCTCTTTTAAAAAATTTAGAAAATTCAGAAATGAACTTACATTATTTTACTTCTACTTATTTTTACACCAGCTGGGTAATCTTTCTGTCATTCGTCAACCTTCTGCAGTTTGAGTTTTACATTTTTAAAACTGAAGCACTGGATTGTGTGGCTGGTCTTCCTTATAACCTGAACTATATTGGGCAATTTTTCCTGATAAGGGTGGGGAGAGAAGAGCTATACTGAGGAAAATGCTTTCAGTTCAGAGAATTTATAAAGTAGCTCTGGAGATTACAAGATGGGGAAAATGTTATTAAAATCACAAACATGTTTTTTAGTGTCTTTATAAATAAAAGGCATAGAACACAGAAAGCCAATTAATAATAAAAACAACGACAATAAAATATTAAATATATAGTGAGCAAAGACTGAATGGCTCATTCTCACGAAACGCCATTTGACATACTGCGTTTGTCAAATGGGTTTCCTTACTCTAACATTTTGCTGAGTGAAAAATACAGCAAACACGCAGTAAGCTGCCTTTAGCCCACCAAGAACATCAAGGAACTGCCTGATGGAATGGCCATAGATGAACAAGTCATTTGTTTCAAAAGATACTTAAATACTCAATAAAGACATAACAAACCCACCCCCCCTCACTGTTATCAGACGCCACGTTGTGGTAGAACATCAGACAAACTCACAAAATTACCACAAAAATGTGTGGCAAAAAAAGAATAGTTTATATATATGTATATATATAAATTTCTATATTTATGCCAATGTACTCACTCAGTACAAATAGCAAAATAGTATACCATTTCCTAAATACAAAATATAGCTTTCCAAAAAAATGAAACACACATTAGATATAAACCATCCAAAACTTGAACGATTGAAAACTGTATTCAAAATTAAATGACCCAGAGCAGGTCTCTTTCTGAAAAGTTCCCTTCATATCGGCAAGAAGCCTGTACTACTGAAAACGTAATTCAATGCCTCTCAGAGAGAGAAAGAAAGAAAGACTGAGGGTGGAAGGAAGAATATATGAGAACAAAGAAAAAAAATTATAAGAGCACATTCAAAGAATCAAGGAAGATCACAAGAAGGGGAAAACTCTGGCTGTATAAACAAAACCAAAACCACAGTTGCACTGAGCTCAACTAAATGTATAGGATAGAAAAAATAAACAAACAGAAAAGTAGCCTTCAACAAACAATTAAAAGGCTATTTTTGTATGCTTAAAAAAATTAATGAAATGGACAAGAATACCAAAACATCTTCTTATCTACATATAGAAGCCACACACAATCTGGCCTTAACTGTATTAACAGCTTTCTACATGCCAAAAGAAAAATACGACATATGCATGTGTCCAGACAACAAATTGTAGTTAGAAGCAGGCATCCCATGGGTAGTGAGAACACCCAAAATTATGTAACTAATGCTACAACTGCAAGTTCTGGAGTGAGTTATTTTGCTCTCTATAGATGTAACACAAGCTAATTCCTCAGTTTAAGTCAATGACATGACCCTGTAAAGCCTAAGGCTTATGGGAACCACCAGAGAAGCGACCACTTCAAACTATAAAGCACTGAGGTGACAAGTGAATTATACTCATTGCAGCTCAGGGAGAAGTGATGTTCAAAAAATTGTACTTTGCCTTTTTTTTTTAATTAAAATTTACAATAGTTCCTATTAGAGGGAACATTTTGAAGACTTCAGAACAGCACCTTTCCTAGGGGAAAATACATTGTTTCTTGTTTCTCAGGAATCATATCTTATTCCTGAAAAGGTAGCCCCAACCTGTGCTGCAGGAGTTGCTGGGTTAGTCCAAATCAAAGTGGCCTTTTCTTCTAAACCGTCACAAAACTAGGAATATATACCAATTGTCTAAAATAAAGTGAAAAAAAGGAATAATATAGATGAATATAAAAGGGAACAACCAGCCCAAGACTAGATGAAGAGATTAAGAGAAAAACAGACTCAAACTGTTGTCACTTTAACCTACTGCAGAAGGATATCATAACATAATTTACCATATATTATCCCCTTCATTTTTTCATAGAGCAAGGTAATTATCTTTCTATGCAGTATGGTTGAACCACTTCGCAGAAACAGAGAATTAACAACAACCTGAAAAATAAAATGAGTAGCATTCCAGCTGTTCCCAGTTTGTCTTGTCTGCTTTGCAATAAAGAAGCCTCTGAACTGTGGAGAGCTCTTAATACAGCTTACTTGTTAGAATGTTACCTCTTCAGTTTTTCTATAAAACTGAAAAAGGATTCCTTCACTTTGGCCAATAGCTGTGCTTTTTATATTGAAAAATCACAGCCTTAATTATTATTTGAATTGTTGTTTTTCAAAAGCTCTTACTTGAGTAAAACAATGCAGTGAAGAAAATAATGAAGAACAAAAGTAAATATGACAATGTGAATTATTTTCTAATAGCAATAATAACTGAGCAGTGCAGCTTTTAAATTTAAACTGTACTTTTAAAGAAAAAGCGCCTAGGAAAATAGCAACAATTAATTCTGTCAATTGGAAAGAGATTCTCAGTCATCATTGTTATTAGGAATATAAAGTACGAAGGTGTTAACAATGGCGGCTAATCACTGCAGCAAGCAGCAGAGGTGTGCTCTTGCAGCCGGAGTAAAATCTATCCATTTACTCAATCACAGTTTTTCATATTTCATTTTGTTTTTAAAGTAACAGTCAATAATTCTCATGGAACCACAAGATCTCAGGACATCTTGGAATCAGGATTTTCTTCATGGAATTTCTAAAAGAGAGAATACATTTAAGGTAACTAGGGAGGGAAAGCATTTATAAATATCCTTGTGTCCTTAATGATCTCAAAGTACATTACAGTACTATAAATGATACTTTATCATACTTATACTTTCACAGAGTTTTGACTCAATATTTATTTCTTGAGGAAGGAAGAAATGAGACTTAATGATATTCAATACATAATACACGAGATTTGCTGTCATTCCAGGGAAAAGATGTTTAGAGCTAGAAGACATACCCAGTATTAACAATATGACCATAAGCTATCACTCATGCAGTAACCTAGAGTAAAAAAGTACCACCTGGGCGAACACAAGATTAGAGTTTAAACAGTGCTGTTACTTAACCTAAATCTACTAAGAATAAAATTCACTGATTTTTTTTAATAAGGAAGAAGACAAAATGAAATACTTACATATCCAGTTAAAAGGAGCCAGTCAAGTTGTTCCCTTGGTTTTGTAATGAAACAAGCAAATCAATCTTTTCAATGTTCTGGTTGGTGTTTATAGAGGATGCCAATGGGGAATTCTCTGGCATCTGCTGAGAAAGAAGTGTTGTCACAGGTGGCTGGCCCTCATTTTGTGGCTGGCCTGGCTGACTTATGGCCATCAACTGATCTGGCAAAGCAGCTGGTCCAGAAGTTAAAAGCTGATTACAGTCTGCAGAGACATTTAAAAGAGATAGACTACCTGCTTACTTTCTGTTAATATTCATAAGAAGATATTTATTAGTTGCTGAGGATTAGTTATCATTGTGTTCACTCAGCAAAGAACTAAAAACAAGGCACCTGACAGTTCCCCCAGAAGGTTTTCCCCGAATAGTACTGATATTCATCTTTGGCTTCTTCTAAGCAGTACACAAATACAACTTTGTCCAGTTATCATCTTTAGCCCTATATCATTTATTTGGTACATAAACATTAAAGATGGGTTTCTACCTTCCTGGAAACTACTTAACTTAATTGGCTGAGATTTTTCTGTCATTCTTCATTTTCCTTTCACATTCGTAACTTAAAGTATAAGCACATACACTTGTAAACACTACCACGTTTAATCCTCCCAGTATCCTTGTCAAGTATGTAATATCACCACCATTTCAGGTGTAGAAATTGAGATTCATGACTGTTAAGTAATTTGTCTAAGATCTCAGTTTGAATGTGGTATAACTGGAACTTGAACTCAGTTCTAACTACAATCTGTGTTCTTAAAACAACTGTTTCGCTTCCTTCTAATCATCATCATCACCATCATCATCTGACCATTTCTAACCAGTAATGTCTAAGAAATGAAAAATCAGAAAGAGTTTCTTACTATTTTGAATGCCAAATAAGAACATTCCTGAAGTCTGCTGAGATGAGCCAGGAGAATTCTGTAGTTGGTTCATTGCACCTCCTGTAGTGTTGTGAAATAAAGTAGCCTGTGGTTGAGGTGAAGATGTGGCTCCTTGGATTCCAGGCATGTTGTTCTGAGGGGAATAAAGAGGAGGCTGTGGCATGTCTTGTTGGTTTATACTGGTCTGCAATGCAGACATGGATGCTGGAGAGAGGAAGAGAGTTACTTGCTGCTCTTGAGAACTGGGTGACCCCTGGACCAACTGAATCTGAGGAGAGCTATGGAACAGGGAGGTCTGTGATGATTCAGACTGGGTAGGACCTGGGTTCTGAAGTGAGGAGACTGTGGGCTGGTTCTGAAATTGCATGGGCTGTTGCTCTTGATTCATTGGTGCCATATTATTTTGTTGGTGAAAAATTGATTGGTTCTGTTGCTCTTGATTAGCCATTGGATTTTGACTTGGGTTGAACATCATGTTTGGTGGTGGCTGCTTCTGAGATGCCATTGTAGCCATGGTATTCTGATTACTGAATAACATGCTCTGTTGTTGTTGTTGCTGCTGCTGCTGCTGCTGCTGCTGCTGTTGCTGCTGCTGCTGCTGCTGCTGTTGCTGCTGCTCCTGAGATGGAGAGTTATTTTGGATGGCAACAATTGGGTGCTGTGACTGGAAGATTGTCCCTTGTTGGTTTTGAGGCATTGGATTAGGAGAAAGGGAACTCAGGGACACCTGAGGTTGGAACAGACTCTGCTGGGAGGGCTGTGCCTGTTCTTGGGAAAGCATAGGGGTCTGAATGTGTGATATTGGAGGTTGCTGTTGGAAAGCTGCTTGCTGCTCATTGTTTGGCGTTGACTGAAGTGAAGAAATTGAGTTCTGAGCTGCAAAAAATGAAATCTGTTCTTCTTGGGCTACTGCATTAGTTTGGAGATTATTCATTGGACTCTGGGAAAGAAATATGTTGGCAGACTGCTGGTCTTGAGGAACAGAAGAGCCCTGTAGGACAGCCATGGTACTTTGAGAGTGAAACATTGGAGGCTGCATCTGCTCAGTGGAGGTTGTAGAAGTCTGACTATGGACAATAGGACTTGGACTATGAAAAATAGAACCCTGAGGTTCCTGGGAAAGGTTCTGAGTATCAGCAATAGGATTTTGAGGATGAAAAAGTTGAGCCTGTGAATGAGAAGACTGCTGCAAAAAATTCCCAGACTGGAGTGACATCATCTCATTACTTTGCTGGAATAAGCCACTACCTTGTTGCTGAGCACCACTATTTTGAACACTCATCATACTTTTTGTAGATGTAAAAAGGTTAACTTGAGATTGACTTTCCCCACTATGTTGCATTTGGACCATGGTCTGAAAGACACTATTCTGAATCTGTTTTGCTTGTGCACCTGTTTCTTCTCCATCTCCTGAACTTGATGTCTGAAACATGGTAGTACCAGGGGTTGCAACCTGCTGTGTGGTGGTTGTAGTAGTTTCATTTCCAGAAACTGCAGGAGGAGAAGAAAACAATTCACACTGCATTTGCATGTCCTCATTGGTAGATAATGCACTCATCATATGAGGAGTCTGCTGGTAAACTGGAGATTGCTGAAGGTTTCCATTAGTTGAAGCAGCTGAAGGAAATAACTCTGACTGAATCTGGGCAGCTGCCTGGCAGATACTCTGTTGCATCTCCATCACCATTGCTGCTGATGATTCCATCACTTGCTGTTGCTGTTGTTGCTGCTGTTGATTAGATAATGTGTTTTCGGCCTGTGAGTGAACACTTTCAGCTCTGCCAGCTATTAAATTATCTGGTCTGGTATGGACTGCTGGCTCAGTCGAGGAAAACATTCCAGGGCTTACACTATTTTGAATTTGACTGACTTGTTGAAAAATGTCTGCACTAAGCTGTTCTTGAACATTCTCACCATCAGGAGCAGAAAATAAAACTGAAGATAACTGTTGTTGTGCCTCTAAAACTTGTTGGACTAAGTCAACGTTTCCACTGCTGCCACTAGCAGTACTGCTGGTAAAACTTCCTGCTTGCAACTGCTGAATCGTGTTCTGTAGCTGACTCACACTACTTGGTGACGGGAAAATGGTTGATGAAATCTGCTGCTGTAAAGTCTGCGCTTGTTCTTGCAGTGGTGACTGCTGCTGTTGCTGCGATGCCTCAGTCAGGTGTGACAAATTAACCACTGTACCGTCCGGCTGTAACACCTCTCTAGATTGAGATTCTCTTGTCTGAAACTGTGTAGCCTGCTGCAGTAGTGCATCACTGCTAGGCAGCTGACTAGAAGCAGAAACTGCTGGAAAGGTACCAGGCTGTGAAATGTCCTGTGTTTGGATAGTTGTCAGGGTCTCTGGGTTGTATGCCTTGGGCTGAATCTGCTGCTGCTTTTCATTTTCAGAGGGTAAGTGGGAAGATGATGATGATGAAAAAGACCCATTTCCTATGTTAGAGATATTTTCTAATGTTTGTTGAGTTGATCCAACTGTCTTTGTAGTCTAAAAAATAAAAAGCCCCAAATAATATGTACATATAAACATTAAATGAATTCACGATACTTCAAATATTAATATTCTAAAAACATATGCATATGCAGAACCAATTTCCTCCTCTATTTTATTATTTGGAAAACAAATGTAAGACTATGAATCTTAGTGATAACATGTTGGATTGTCAAAAGAATATTTTTAAAATATTATTATAAGCAAAGATAGTCACATAAGGAAGTAAAAAAATAATCAGCTATTGATTTGCATAGGACAGTAAAACGTTAATTCTATGGTTCACGAATTAATAGCAAGTTAAACTGTTTTGTGGTTTACAGGTAACATTATGGGCAAAAGCAAGCAAAAAAGGGGAAGGGAGTTACAGAAAAAGAGTGGAAAAGAAGGAAATCAAAATATCTCTAATTTCAAAAATGCTAAACCAGTATTTTCATTACTACCCTCCATCCCACAAGTCTAGCTAATGTATATTAATTCCTCCTTTGTCAAAAATGGATACTGGAAGTCAGTTTGCAGGCTATTTTATTGGAATTGAAAGCATATTCTCTGAAAAGCAAAATTCATTATATGCACTCAGGGAACCAAGTGTGAAACAGAAAAAGTAAAAAGCATAAACATAGGAAAAGAAATTGAACCATTTAAAATATAGCAATTTTTATATCTAAGGTTAAGATATAGGGCACTAGTCAATGTGGCTTACCTTAAAAATAGGGGAAGATCTTTTTTCTGCTGTTACTTCCATTGGAGTAACATCCTCACTCTTAATCATACTGCTTGATATGAGTGGAGTGATCAGAGCATTAGGAAGAATATTTACCTTATCTAAGTTACATCCAGTAGTTTTCATTGCTGCACACACACACACACACACACACACACACACACACAAAAAAGAAGAAGAAGAAAAAAAAGTTTAAAATCACTAAATTGTCAACTACTTCATTCTATAGTGGTGACTATTAGTCATACTTTATTCCTTTTTTTTATGAGTCGTAATTTAAATGTCTTTTTTTATTTCTTATCCTCATCCAAGGAAATTTTTTCATTGCTTTTAGAGAGAAAAGGACAGGGTAAGAGACAGAGAAACATAGATGGGAGAGAAAAGCATCAACTGGTTGCCTCTCTTACATGCCCAGAACAGGGATTATACATGCTTGGACTGGGGAATGAACCTACAACCTTTCATTTACAGAAGGACACTCCAAATGAGCCATACTGGCCAGGGCACATTTTTTAGATGCTACATAGCATGAAATGCAAAACTGGTGTATCAAAATGTGCCCTCCCTCATTCGATTCCCCAGCCAGGGCACATAACCAAGTTGCAAGCCAGGTCTCCAGCCACGTCTGTAGCTGGAGGCAGGTGAAAGGCAACCGTACATTGGTATCTCTCTCCCTCTCTCCCTACCTCTCTCTCTAAAAATAATAAATAAAATCTTAAAAAACAAAGTGCCCTCCCTTTTCTGCAGGGACATTGGTTCGAGGATTCCTGGTATTAGCTGAAACTGTGGGTTAAATGCCAAAACAAACCTTCTCCAAGGAATTCGAAACTTACTTCAGAATAAAAGTTTTCAGTATATGACAATACTATTATTTTAGTATCAAATTCTAAATCTTATTGTAATTAATGGCTATTTATAAGAATGTTACTTGGAGGATTAATGCCATAACACAAATTTAAAAGTCATTTATGATACTCAATCTACATCATTAAAGTATAGCTCATACTTTAATCTCCTAGATGGTACCTTGGCATTGTATTAAAGCTGTGATTTCAAGGAATCATAAAATGAAGCCACTTGTCAAGGAAAATGACTGGTTCTAAAAGCTACTTTTTTCTAAATTGAGCAATCATTTCTAATTAATGATGTTGTATTTATGAAGATGAATGAAAAATTTAAACTGACAAGATAGCTGAGTATTCAATTTAATTTTATATCTATTTTTAAATCCTCACCAGAGGATATGTTTTTATTGATTTTAGAGAAAGAGGAAGAGGGAGGGAGGGAGGGAGGGAGGGAGGGATGGATTGGGGGGCAGGGGGAGAAACATCTTCAGTAGCTTTCCATACTCGCCCCAGCTAGGGATCAAACCCCAAACCCAGGTATGTGCCATGATTGGGAATTGGACCCACAACCTTTTTGATGTATGGGACAATGCTCCAACCAATCAAGCCACCAGACCAGGGCAATTTTATATAGCTTCATAAAATAATTTTTATCAGTGTCAGTTGATAAGATTACTAAACTAAGGAGATAGGAATTTTGAAAAAGGATAATATGTTCATGAGTGTTTGTTTTTTACCCATATTTTAGGCTTATAAGATTTTGATCTATTGACCAAATAATTTTGTTATGAAAAATTAAGATGTTTAAAACCTTTCAACTTTTAATTCATAACCTTGTATGAGAAGTTTCACATTGGATTAGAATATTGTTCTCTCAGCCTAATACCCTATGAAAAGATCATCAAGGAATTTTTGTAAAAAAGCACAAAGTTGTCAAAGGATAAACCGCAAGTGTTCTGGACTTCCTTTAATGATTAATTTATGGTATTATTTATCTAATAAACATAGTTTGATTTATTTTTGCTTAGAGATATTACTTTATACTCTGAAGCTTAACTTATCCTTTTCAAACTAGCAACGTGACCTTGGGCAAATTATTTAGCCTCTCTGGAACCTTGATTTTCTCACCTATGAGAATAACAAATTACCTACCTCTCAGAGTTTGGAAGATTAAATGAGATAATGCTGTAAGGAGTGTGGCACATTGCCTAGCACTTAATATATGTCCAACATACATTAGCTTTGGTTATCCACAGCACAGATCTGTAAATTTTCTTGTAGTTGATTGAGATAATCTTGGCAGTTTATTCACCACTGCATAATTTCTCACTTGTCTACTCTGGAAAGTGTTCATGCTCAGAAATTATAATAGCAAGCAAGCTATAATGAATATATTATATATGCAAATGCTAAATTTTACTACTGACAATAGAAAAAATCCACCATATTTGATAAAATTTATTAAGCATATTGTGATCCTTAAAAATGTAGGTATTTTTATTTATTTATTTAAAAATTTAATTTTATAAAAATTAGGGGTTTTTTGGGGGGGGACTTTTTTTTTAAATTTTATTGTTGTATTACATCCATCCCCTTTTTGCTCTCCTCTGTCCCCCTCCCCACCCACCCATTCCCCCCAAAGTCAATCCCACCTGTTGTCCATGTCCATGGCTCCTTTATACTAGGTTCTTGTCTAAGCTGCTCCCCTTTCTTGCCTCTGCCTCCCCCCTCCCCCCAAAAAATTAGGTATTTTTAATTTCATGATTTAATTTAACTCATTAATTTCATGGGGGAATAATGTCAGTAAAAGCTAGAGTTATAGGAATAAATCAATACCCATTATGTGACTGACATCTTCATTTATAATGTCACAAAGGTATCACTGAGTTATTATAGTTGTATTAAAATCTGCTAAGAAAAGAATCCACCACATTATAACATCCTGAGGTCTTCATTATCTCTTGGGATTGGCAGGGGAGTAAATTAAGTTGCCAGAGGAAGAACATAAAGCAACTTTTTCAAATGCCTATAGTTCATATTGTGGTCTCTTCTGTCTCAATGTCAAGTACTAATCTTATTAATAGCAAAAAGCTATATAGACTCTGTTTTTGACATACATTATTGTACTTTATGTATACTTATAAAATTTTTAATTTGGGGTGGGGGGGAATGGAAAGCAAACAAAACAAAAACCTCCACTCAAGTATACTAAAAATCAAGTTGTTTATATGGTGAATGATGGGAAGTATCAAATTGGGAAACAAGTCTCTGCATTTAGTAGTTAAACACATATTGATTTTCCAGTACGGAAAATACACTGCTAAGTGTTCCAAGTACATGAAAGAAAGCAAAATAGTAGTTAGCTAAAGAAAATATAGGGGATCACCTATTTTACAATTTTTGAGAAGAATTAACTTGGTACCTTTCATGGCTTCTTCAAAAGAGCAAGGTCTTGCTGGACTAGATATTTCCTTCTTCACATTTACATTCAAAGCACCAGCTACTGCTGTTAAAAAAGAAAAAAAGGTTAAAATATTTGGTCTATGGTTTTAAGCCAATTTTCTCTTTCTTATTTTTGAAGCCAGTATATTATTTCTAAATGCATTCTTTTTCTGCCTGTTTTCTACTTAGGATTTTTTTATCCTGAGACAAATGCTAAGAGGATTTTGTTAGTGCTATACTGCACCATACTTTTATAGCAAACTGGTGGAAAACAATCAGTGTTGTGAAATTCAGGCATGATTTAAAAAAAAAAGGAAACTGGTACATTAAGTGATGGAAAATAATTTATCAAGACTAGTGATAGCTGTCCTAGCTATTTCCATCACACTCTGTTGCCAGAGCTTTCTTTTCCTGCTACCTTTTTCACTTTGCACCTCACTGAATCCTTAAAAACTTAGATACAGAATCAATAAACTTACAGATACAGAAGAACTGCTAATTCTGAAAATACCTGATCCTGGAATGAAGTGAACCAATGGTAAGCATGGAAGAAATCAAGCCTAGGTCGGTAGAACATGTGAATAGTATCTATTTCCAAAATGTACCCCTTACTCCTGCCAGTTGAAAAGGCTTCTCCTCTTCGGGCAACTAAATGAATGCAGGAAAACAACTCACACTTCTTACCCAGGAGATTTAAAGATCTTCTAAACTTTTAACATTTCATTTGCTTTCATTGCTCTGGTTTCTAAAGCATCTGTTTTACCTAAATGCTTAAAATTATATTTAAAATATTTATTCACCAGTAGTCTTTGATATTTTTTGTTTGTTTGTTTGTTTGTTTGTTTTTTGCCTAAACTGATATTTTTGATTATATATATCTATATTAGAAAACGTTACAGGTATATACTATTTGTCATTTCATCACTTATCTTTCCAAGTTTATCTCTCACCTCTCCCAAAGTGCATCCTGCAAAAAAAAGGCAGCCACACTAAGCTATTAGCAGTATCCCCAAGTTGGCACCTTCCCTTTCTACACATTAGAGGTACTCAACAAATGGTAATTTTTACTAAAAAATAACCTGTATGATAACTCTGCAGAGTCTGAATTCAGAGCATTCCTAGCTTTTCTTTTAAAGCATAAAGCAGAAATAATTCCCTTAAACATAAAAGCAGTATTTCGTGGCTATCTTCTTAGGAAATAATGTTATCTCCAAAAAATACCAGTATCTATTCATCTTAGTATACAGCTTTTTCTTTTGGGTTGGCTGGTTGTCTTCATATCCTTCCAAAGTGAAATTATTCATTTTTTTTAGGTCAAAATCTTTTCTTTCAACATACCTGGGTCTGGAGTGTAAGTAAATGGCTGAACATCATGAGATCTTCCAGCATTGGTCACTACATATATTCCCACTGATACTGGCAAAGTTATATGTTGGTCATGATATGGGGGAACCTTCACAATAAGATGATTCTAATTGAAAAAAAATTACAAGAATCAAAAGAGAAGCAATGTTTAAGTCAAAAGTTTGAAATAAAAAATTATAACCAAGTACATTTCCTTTTAGCTATAAAGTTCAAAAGTCCTTCTAGAAAAAAAAATCTACTTTAAAGCTCAGGTTCAAAGGCATGAGGATATTAACCCTAGAGCTACTTTCAAGATAAAATCCAAATGATTTATAATGTCTTATAAGGCTCCTGCTCTGATAACTTTATTTCATCCCCATTCTCCCCAGACTGTGTATACTCTAGCAACACTGACCTCAGTCAATTCTTTTCTTTTTAATTGTATTACTATTTTTAAGATTTTATTTATTTTTAGAGAGAGGGGAAGGAGGAGAGGCAGAGAGGGAGAGAGGCATCAATGTATGGTTGCCTCTCACCTGCTTCCAGCTGGGGACCTGGCTGGAGACTTGGTTTGCAACCTGGTTATGTGCCCTGACTGGGAATTGAACCAGCAACCCTTGGGTTCACAGGTCACCACCATTCCACTTAACCATACCAGCCAGGGTCCATTCTTTTAACATATTCAATTTATTCTTACCTCAGAGCCTTCACAATTCACTGTTCTCTCTTACTGGAATATTTTTCCTTCACCTGTTAAAATGTGTATTTTCTTAACCACTTTCAGGTCTTATTCAAATGTTAACACCTTCGAGAAGCCTGCTCTGTCCTTTTGAATGTAGCACCCCTCCCGGTACTGATCACATAATCTTATTTCTTTTGTGTGTGTGTATGCGCGCGCGTGCGCGCATGCTGGATATTACTTAATTTTAATTGTTACTTTTATTACATATAGATAAATTTAAAGGTGAGAGATACATATATACTTTTTGAAGTCCATTTTTCTTGACTGCAAAAAACTCTTCATTGCAAAACATTTAAATACAGCTCTCTAAGAACATTTCCACAATGACCATAAAGAAAACAGAAAGCACGTCCCAAAATTTCAAGTCCAGGTGTAGGGAAAAGCAGAATGAAAGATAACTGAGATCCAGAGTTTAGATGACAAGCAAGGACATTCAATGAGCTGGTTAGAGTGTTATGAAATGCTGCAGACTAGTTGATTCAAGAAGAAAGGGGAGAGTAGGATCTAATTATAGTCCAGATCTTTTTATACCAGAAAACAATGGTAAAAATCAACATTTAATTTTTCGAAACTCAGTCAGGTGTGTGAACAGTCCATCGGTATCCAGCTTTCACACCTGCCTGTTCCTGTAGGTGCCATGTTGCACCATAACCCCAGCTTCAGCACACTTGCTATTAGCAGCTTATTCTTTTTCACATAGAATCACAAACTGGTGACAAAGTTCTAACCCTTCTTCCTTTCCGAAGTTAGAGTGATACTGCATATTTCTTCCTTTCACTTTCCTTCCAGGGGTGGCTTGAGGGATAATAAGAACGTTGCCAGTAGACCCAATATAAAGTGCTTGCCATGTTGTTTCACTTAATTTCACATTTAGCAGTGTATTAACTGTTTTGGGAACAAGTTTTTTATCAGCTCCCTTAAAAAACCACATGTAGATCACTCATCCTCTCTGAACCTCCACCCACTGGGCCGTGGAGTTCTCCTCGGCAGGACACACTTGCTGCTGAGCATGCAGGCACTGCTGCAGGAGAGCCCGGTCCTGAAGTGTCCGCCCGCTTTCAGCCATGGCTCGGGGCATACACTCCGCACACTGTCCCAGAGTGCAGAAAACACAATGCAGGCGGAAGGATGGCCAGATCTAATCTTGTTTATTTCCAAAACAGCACTTACCACCTGAAATTACTATGATTATTTACTTTTTTGTCTCTCTCCTACCTCAAGAATGTAAGTTCCATGAGAACCTAGATGTTTTATTCTTCATTCTATCCTGTTAAGCACCTTACTCAAAATACAACTACTATAGTTGTTGAACAAAACAATGAATGCATTTTGAGGAAAAATATATGCCCACCAAGTATAATATCAGTTATCAACCTTAATGAGATGTATTTCACAAGGCAGTACACGTCTTCCTGATCACTTTAGTTCTCATTTAGCCAAATAGGGTTCAGTTTATCCAAAGCCCAGGAATTCAAAGCTATTTTTTTTGTCAGAATAGTGGCAGAAGCATCCTTATAAGAAAAAGAGCCCTGGCTCGTAGCACAGTGGATAAGGCGTTGGCCTGTGAACCCAACGGTCGCAGGTTCAATGGCCCAGCCAGGGCACCAGGGCACATAACAAGGTTGCAAACCAGGTCTCTAGTCAGATCTGTGGCTGGAGGCAGGTGAGAGGCAACCATACATTGATGTCTCTCTCCCTCTCTGCCTCTCTCCCTTCCCCTCTTTCTAAACAAAATGAAACGAAATCTTAAAAAAAAAAAAAAAAGAAAGAAAGAAAAGGAAAGAATTCATAAATGCTTTGCCATCACTTATTCAAGAGTACTACACATCTCCTTAAAAGATACTGTGAACCACATTACACTTCCTCTCCTTTCCTGGTACAATAACATAACATCACATCAAGGGATGGTGATTATGCCTTTGTACTCAGGATGTGATTATACAGGAGGCTAATGATGACAGCTGAGGGTAAAGTGAGTTTGATGACATTTTTCACTTAGACTACAGTTGGTTGACTCAGTTGAACAGAACATATAAGGCCAAGATCAAGGTTTCAATTTCTGAACATTTGTGCCTGTCACCTTAAAACACTATCTGAAACAATCACATAAAAACAAACAAACACACAAAAAACCTGACAGCATATCAGACCTCAATATCACATGAAGTCATTAAAATATGTAACTGCATTATATATTTTTAACTTAGAAGAAAGTGTTTTTAAATCTTGTCTACCTTCCTTTTTACTCTTTGGATTAAACACTGCAATTATATCACAAAGCAGTTGAAAAGATGGTTGAACAGCCTTTGCAGGTGTGACTCAGTGGACTGAGCACCAGCCTAACAGCCAAAGGATCCCCAGCTGAATTCCCAGTCAGGCCACATGAGAGGCAACCACACATCGATGTTTCTCTCCCTCTCTTTTTCCCTCCCTTCTCTTTAAAAATAAATAAAATCTTTAAAAATAATAATAAGATGGCTAAATGGATGAACATGTTAAGTATCCTCCCATTTTAAAATTATTTGACAACCTAAATATTCTTCTGAATGAAAACCTGTTTCTGGTAATGAATAACAGAATTAATATCAGAAAGTTCTTTACTTTAAGAAAATCTAATTTGAAATCTTTAAAAAGCCAAATGAACCTATATTAACTTTTCATATTTCCTCAGTCTAAATCTAGATATTCTACAAATAATTTTAATTAAAAACTAAGTAAATTGTGAAGTGATAGAAAGCTGTTTTTAAATACTACTCTCGCAAATTAAGAGCATTTAACTATTACTGAGCTAGGAGTACAATACAGACAAAACAAGCAAAGGATTAGAGGTTTTTTTGAGGAGGTATAATATTCTCTGGGCTAAAAGGAGAAGAACATTTGAATATTAATTTCTTAGGGAAATATTCTTGGATTCAAAAATAACAATTTTCTTTTCCCCAGGGGATAAAAACTTTTTCAGAACTTACAAGCAATTGTGCTAGATATTTTTCACTGTCCTAGGAAATAGTTTATTATTCCTAAATAAAACCAATTTAAAAACACAAAACCTCTACACTTTTAAGCCTCTGCTTAGCCTAGTGATCTTTTTGACATTTATATCAAGAATTTACTTTCCATATTTATACTGCAAATTCCAAAAGCTTCTCCAATGTTTTTATTCTTTTTTTAAAAAAAATATTTTATTTATTATTTTTAGAGAGAGGGGAAGGGAGAGAGGAAGAGGGCAAAAGAGGCATCCATGTTTGGTTGTCTTTTACCTGTCTCTAGCTACGGACCTGGCTGGAGACTTGGCTGGAGACCTGGTTATGTGCCCTGGCTGGGAATCAAACCAGTGACCTTTGGGTTGGCAGGCCAGTGCCTTAGCCACTGTGCCACCAGCCAGGGCTCCAATTTGTACCTCTTACACCCTTCACCTTTTCACCCATTCCCCTAGACATCCCTCCTTCCCTCATGCCCCTCTGATGAAACATTCTCCATAACTGTGCTTCTGTTTCTTTTCTGCTTGTTTGCTTAGTTTGTTTTTAGGATTCAACTGTTGATACATACATATTTATTGTTATATATTTTAAGTTTTTATTTATTTCCTTTTTAGAGAGAGGGGAAGGGAGGGGAAAAGAAGAGAGAAACGTCAATGTGTAAAAGACATACCAATTGCTTGCCTCCCACACACCCCAATATAAGGGACCTGGCCCACAACCCACGCATTTGCTCTGACTAGGAATCAAACCAGCAACCCCTTGGTTTGCAGGCCAGTGTTCAATCCACTGAGCCACGCCAACCAAGCTTACTGCCATTGTATTGTTCATAGGTTTGATCTTTATTTTTCCCTTCAATAAGTCCCTTTAACATTTCATATAATAATGGTTTGGTGATGATGAACTCCCTTAGCTTTTTCCTATCTGGGAAGCTCTTTATCTGCTCTTCAGTTCTAAATGATATCTTTGCTGGATTGAATAATGTAGGTTGCAGGTCCTTGCATTTCATGATTTTGAGCATTTCTTGCCAATCCCTTTTGGCCTGCAAAGTTTCTCTTGAGAAATAAATTGACAGTCTTATGGGAACTCCTCTGGAGGTAACTACTTTTCTCTTGCTGCTTTTAAGAATCTCTATCTTTTAAACTTTGGCATTTTGATTATGATGTGTCTTGGTGTGGGCCTATTTCCTCTTGCTTTCTTTAAAAACCAACATACACACAAACACATACACATAGGGGTTGGCAAAATTAGATTTACAGTTGTTATACAAATATAGTACTATAATTAATACATAATACAAGAATAAACTATTTAATGTACTCACAACTGTAAATCTTTTAATCATCCCTGTGTGTCTTGTATGTGTGTATGTTTGTATGTGTGTGTATATATTTAAATATATAAATATAAACCCTGGCTGGTAGCACAGTGGATAAGGCACCAGCCTGCCAACCCAAAGGTCACTGGTTCGATCGATTCCCTAGCCAGGGCACATAATAAGGTTGCAAGCCAGGTCTCCAGCCAGGTCTGTAGCTGGAGGCAGATGAAAGGCAACCATACATTGATGTCTCTCTCCCTCTCTGCCTCTCTCCCATCCCCTCTCTCTAATAAATAAAATCTTCTTTAAAAATTCTTTAAAAAAATACATAAATATATGTATTTTGTATAATTGCAATAAGGGATCTATAGAAATTATCTAAAATTGGTAAAATGGGAGTAGATATAATGATCATGATCATGATCATGATCAAGCCTATCACATATTATGGCCTTGACTAAGAGCCAAATAGTAAACAAAGAACTGTTTTCCCAGACTTTTGTTAATTTCAATTTTTGTATTTTTTGTATAATAGAAAAAGTTTAATGCTTAATGAGTTGATTTTGGGCTTACAAATGAATACCTATCTTAGTTATTCATAACTGCAACTTATAAAGTTATCTTTAAATGGTCTTTTCCACCAGATCATCTTCTGGACATTTTTTAATATTGTGGAGGCCCTTTCGACTTTTCTGTATAGGCCTGATATTTCTTTATTACCACCAAGTCTCATTTCTTTGAAAGGTTTTCTGATCACCCATCCCTCTCAATGTTTAATTTTTATGTTTTTTTCTTTAATATAATCTCTATGATCAATTATTTATAGCTCAGCTCTAATTCTCCTCTAAAACATTTCCCAGACAGTCCCTTAGGGAAAAAAAGCCTACAAAGTTTTCTCTGAAAAAAATTAAAAAATTAAACAGCAAAACCAGAGAATTAGTGAAAGATTACATTATAATTTTTTTTTTACATACTTGCTTGCAAAAACCCCAGGACCTCTAGGTATACCCACCAGATAGGGACTTAATTCCTTTCCATTCCACCACATATCTTATTTTTATGATTATTATAGCTGGCATAATGCCCTGAAAGAAGGTATTTTAAAAATATAATGACCCCATACCTGAAAACTAAAGAAGGAAGAAGAGAGAAAGAAGAGAAGGGCTGGTTCTCATTTGTGTCCTTTTGCTATAATAAAACTAAAATGTATAGTCCTTTCCTGAATTATGTAAATTATTTAAGCAAATCTGAGGAGGAGGTGAATTTGAAGACAACTGATCAAAAGTGAGAGTGTACAAGAAACCCATGAACTTGTGGTTGATGTCTGAAGGGAGAGTACTCTCAGGAAGTACTATGCCCTTAGCTTTTAGTTTGGCAATATAGTGGATATAATATATTAATTTTAAATTTTTATTTTTTCAAAACATAAAAGAAAAATAAAACACAAAGGAATTCAGAACTTTTCTGAAAAATTGGATAGTCTCATTTTTTGCCATTTCTCTCTGCTTGCTTTCATGTGCTTTTTGATTTTTATCAGCCTTTTATGCTAAATTTTAGGCCTTTAGTATTTTATTTATTTTTAAAATGTTTTATTATTTTTAAAGAGAGGGGAAGGGAGAGAGGCAGGGAGGGAGAGATACACCAACGCATGGTTGCTCTTTACCTGCCTCCAGCCAAGGACCTGACTGGAGATCTGGCCTGCTACCTGGCCAGGAATCAAACCAGTGACCCCTGGATTTGCAGGCCAGCGCCTCATCCACAGTGCCACCAGCCAGGGCTAGGCTTTTAGTATTTTATAACTATATCACTGCTTCTCTATTCTCTATGATCCACACCTAAACATACTACTATTCTACATGCTTTCTATCTGATTCACATTTAAGTTTTTCCTTCTCTTTTCCTTCATGAGTTTCAACATGAGTTTGGTCCTTCGTTTTCTACACATTAATTCTCAAGTCAGTTCTTTATTCTTGTATTCAAGCTCCTTCTCCTTGTGATCTAAAAAATAATACATAGTGAAGGCCTACAAATACACACTGTTGAATACAAGTGTAACAAAAAAAGGTAACTAACAAACATAAAACAGTTGGAACATAGCCAGTACTGAATGAATAAGTTTCCATTGATTTAACCAATAGTAGGTTAATAGAAACCAAATCCTCTGGGCAAATAAGTATAAGAAAAAAAGTTTTCATTTATTCGCAATGGGAATTTGCTAACGCTCTTAAACTTTTTATAATAGAGGACTGTCACTTATAGCATCGGTGTAATAGTCCTACTTCAGTTAAAGAATTCCAAAAAAGAAACTAAATGATTTACATCAATCCCATAAAGAAAAAATTTAATCTGTTGATTCAGGAAAATTTTGGAACAAAATTTAATTTCTCAGAGAGTAAACAATCAAACTATAAAAAGACTTAAATTATACCTGATGAAATAATTCCATGTCGATTTCAGCTTCTGACTTCCAAGAGTTTTCATCTGATTGAAATAAAAACAATGACTTACTGAAATTTTGAAAAATGTTTTGCTTGGCAGCTATGACTACTATATCTTCACAACAAAGCGAAATAAGCAACAATCTTTATACCAGTATTATGCTTACTTACCAGAAACATTTTCTTGGAAAATCACTTTAGTTCCTTTCAGAAAATTCTTGCCGATTAAAAATACTTCTTCCTCTCCTTTCACTGAACAGCTGTGCAAGCTTTTCTTCAAAATTTCTGGCACTCCTGCTGGCTGAGCTGTAGGTATACATAAGCATTCCATAAAAAGAACCACCAACACTTATTTCTTATCTAAAATCAACCCTCAATTGTTGTCTTTGTCGAGTTCTAAATTTTACTTCCTTTATTCTACAACTTAACTTTTACCCCAACAGAGAACAGAAAATAGAAAAGTTCCTATTATTTTTTAATAACTCTGTAAGGTTTTATGGGAATGGATGACTGTCTAAGGTGAGGTTTTATTATATGTCATCTTTGTTTTCTCACTACAGAAATTAGAGTTTTAACATATGAACTTGGTCTTATTTTGTCTTAATATTACTTTTGAAAACTTCAATTTAAAAACTTGCTTGTCCTACAGTCCTAATCTAAAAAATGTCAGCTATTTTATGCTATTATAAGACTTTCAAGGAAATGAGTGCTTCTGGGTGGTACTGGGGCTCCTTTGAGGATCTAGACCCAGGGTTCAGGAGAACCCATACCAAAAGAGTACCTGAACACAGACTGCATCCAATTCAGAATAATTCTACCATGAAAGTTTTCCTGAACTGGGATACCCTGAAGTTAAAGAGAAAATTCACTTGATTTTCAATTACAAAGACTACAAGCTACTACTAAAATTAACAAAGAGGTTACAACCACTGGACAGCTAGATCTAATAATAAATTGTAATCAGCTTATTAACTTTCTCATGCCAAGATTTCCTTAAGAAAATTTAATTAGGAATTGCTTAGTAAATTAGGTTCCAAACTCAAGTAAATCAGGGAAATACTAGGTTATGCAAAGCAAAATGAACAAATGCATTTTTCCAAGCATTTCATATTGTGAGGTACACTAATCATCCAAGAAGTGGGTATGGTATACAGTCTCTCCAAAACATCTGGCTCCAGAAACATTCTTCATTATTGACCCTACGTACTGGTTTTCTACCAGAATACTTCCTGGGATATTAGTGTATGTAAGTAAATACCTTTTTAAAAACAAAATTTTATTTATTTTCGGAGAGAGGGAGAAGGAAGGTGAAAGAAAGGGAGAGAAACATTGAACAGCTGCCTCTCCTCTCATACACCCCCAACAAGAGACCTGGCCCACAACCCAGGCATGTGCCCTGACCAGGAGCCAATGCTTAATCCACAGAGCCACACCAGATAGGGCAGTAAATATATTTCAAGTAATCAAAAAAAACTGTTCCCAGGCCCTGGCTGGTGGCACAGTGGATAAGGCACCAGCCTGCAAACCCAAAGGTCACTGGTTTGATTCCCAGCCAGAGTACATAACCAGGTTTCAAGCCAGGTCTCCAGTCAGGTCTGTAGCTGGAGGCAGGTGAAAGGCAACCATACATTAATGTTGCTCTCCCTCTCTCCCTCTCTGTCTTCCCCTCTCTCTAAAAATAATAAATAAAATCTTAAAAATAAAACACACAAGCCCTGGCTGATAGCACAGTGGATAAGGTGCCGGCCTGCCAACCCAAAGGTCGCAGGTTCGATTCCCCAGCCAGGGCACATAACAAGGTTGCAAACCAGGTCTCCAGTCAGGTCTGTGGCTGGAGGCAGGTGAAATGCAACCATACATTGATGTCTCTCTTCCTCTCTCCCTTCCCCTCTTTCTAAAAATAATGAAATAAAATTTAAAAAACAAACAAACAAAAAAAACCACACAAAAATAAAACAAACAAACAAAAAACTGTTCCTAAATCAAGCACTTTGACATAAGACTATGGAATGTGTGTGTGTGTGTGTGTGTGTGTGTGTGTGTGTGTGTATATATATATATATATATATATATATAAATATATAAATAAATCAACCCTTACCTGATGGTATATTGATTGATTTTTAGAGAGCGAGAAAGGGGCAGGGGAAGAAAAAGAGAATGAGAGAGAGAAACATCCATCAGTTGCCTGCTGTATAGGCCCTGATTAGGGGACTGAACTTGTTACCTAGGTTATGTGCTCTTACTGGGAAATGAACCCACAACTTTTTGGTGTGCAAGACAACACTCTTACCAACTCAGCTACAGACCAGGGTTATTTTTTTTTTTTTTAATTAAATTTATTGAGGTAAAATTGGGTAACAAAATTACACTATCTGTTATTCAAAATTAATGAGATATTTAAAGTTTTTAATCCTTAGATACTGACATATTTAGTAATTTATCTTTACAAGAATGTAATGTGGAAAACATTCACTGGCCCCTCTTTCCCTAGTGGAAAGGCTATAATTCTTGCTCCAATCCCATCAAAATTAACCACATGACTTGCTTGAATAATAAAATATGAACTGAAGTAATGTGCCAGTTCCAAACAAAAGTTTTAAGAGCCTGGTTCAACCACCTCCTATTTCCTTCATTACAAAAATGGCAATATACCAGATTAACAGCAGTTTCTTCAGCCTGGATCTCAGAGTGATGAGAATGGATCTGCTTTCAGAACACAGCCAGTATCATCATAAAGTGAGGGAAGTGAGGGAGAAATAAAACTGTTTTTAGCCACTGAGATTTTCTTTTTGATAGCTTATTACTGCAGAATCATTTAGCCTCACTTACTGATACAAACAAGTATCCTATCCTTATAAAATATTTAAATGGCTAATGACATTTTCAGCAATGTCTGAGAGTTTGAAGAAATTGTGAATACATATACATATACACTGTCTAGAACCCACAGGGTTACTGTATGAACGGAATAAAAAGTTATTGGTCAGACAGTGGCAATTATATACCCTTTTTGAATGAAAATTTAACTGAACTAATTTATAAGCTTTTGGAGTAATGCTGGAACTCAGTATTTGTTTTTTAAGAATATTCAAAATATAGTTTTTGTTAGCAAATAAGCCCTGGCTGGTGGCACAGTGGATAAGGCGCCAGCCTGCGAACCCAAAGGTTACAGGTTCGATTCCCAGCCAGGGCAACATAACCAGGTTGCAAGCCAGATCTCAAGCCAGGTCTGTGGCTGGAGGCAGGTGAAAAGCAACCATACAGTGATATCTCTCTCCCTCTCTGCCTCTCTGCCTCTCTCCCTTCCCCTCTCCCTGAAAATAATAAATTTAAAAATCTTAAAAAAAAAAAAAAAAAAAAAAAAGGATGGAAAGTCCATAACCTTTCCCTCCATTTTCAAAGGCTTTGTGGAAATGCCACTTCACTATGATTACCAAAAATTTTTTTCTTAGCTTATTTTTTCCTTTTTTGTATTAAAGGACCAAGATGGCAAAATAAAGTCCCTCAGAAGATTTAATGTCTATTTATCTTCTATATATTTACATTTACATTACACGAAGAACTAGTCTGTTACTGTTCCAGGTAATTTAAACTTTTGACCTTAAATGGTTGTTTCTATTTTTTAAAAGTTTAACGGTTACCTAACAGGATAGACTTCACACTCAACAGAACAAAAATGAGGATTATTTAAGTATTAACTGCTTTAGTTTTAAGTAATCAGTAAGGTGACTCTTGAAAGTGATCTCACTACTTAAAATGTTATACCAAAAATGGTGGCCACCTTTCTGGTATTATAAAAACAGTATTTTTTTAGATGCTTTCAAATTGTGGTTTCAAAACAAAGCTGAACCATGGCTGGTGTGGCTCATGTGGTTGGAGCACCATCCTGTAAACTGTAAACCAAAAGGCTGCAGGTCTGATTCCTGTTCAGGCAGGGCACATGTTCAGGTTGCGGGTTCAGTCCCAGTCGGGGCATGTAAGGGAGGCAACTGATTGTTGTTTCTCTCCCTCTCTCTCCCTTCCCTTCCCCTCTCCCTAAAATCAATGAGCATGGCCTTCAGTGAAAATATTAAAAATTAAAAAGCAAAGCTGAAAAAAAATAATGAATATCTGAACACTGAAAACCAATAAGGCAAATATTTCAACTTATCAAAAGAATTGGTAAAGCTTTTTAATAATGTCTGTGAATAAAAAAGTTTACTCAGTGTATTTTTTCCTTAAAATTGTGAGATAGGTATTAACAGTCTCTGGTCAAGGGAAACAAAAGAAAGAAATAAACCACTGGGAATATATCAAACTAAAAAGTTTTTGAGCCCTGGCTGGTAGCACAGTGGATAAGGTGCCGGCCTGTGAACCCAAAGGTCACAGGTTCGATTCCCAGCCAGGGCAACATAACTAGGTTGCAAACCAGGTCTCCAGTCAGGTCTGTGGCTGGAGGCAGGTGAAAAGCAACCATACATTGATGTCTCTCTCCCTCTTTGCCTCTCTCTCTTCCCCTCTTTCTAAAAATAATAAAATAAAATCTTAAAAAAAAAAAGAAGAAACTTTAAAAAAAAAAAAAGTTTTTGAACAGCAAAGAAAATCATCAACAAAATGAAGACAAGCTACTGAATGAAAAAAATATTTGTCAATGACACATCTGATAAGGAATTAATATCCAAAATTTATAAGAAGTCATACAACCCAACATCAAAAAAAAAAAAAAAAAGAATACAATTAAAAAGCTGGCAGAGACCCTGAACACTCTTCTCCAAAGAGGGCATAGAGGTGGACAATACACATATGAAAAGATGCTCAACATCACTAATTGTCAGAGAAATGCAAATTAAAACTACCATGAGATACCACCTCATGCCTGTCAGAATGGTTATCATCAATATATCAACAAATAACAAGGATTGGCAAGGGTGTGGAAAAAAGGGAACCCTTGTGGACTATAGCTGGGAAGGCAGATTGGTACAGCCACTATGGAAAACAGTATGGAGGTTCCCCTAAAATTTAAAAATCAAACTGTTTTATGACCCAATGATTCCACTTCTGGGTATATATCAGAATAAACCCAAAACACTAATTTAAAAAGGTATATGCAACCCTATATTCACTGTAGTGCTATTTACAATAGCCAAGGTATGGTAGCAACCCAAGTGCTCATCTACTATAGATGATTCAGTAAAAAAAAAATGGTACCTATATACAAAGGAATGTTACTTGTCCATAGAAAAGAATAACATTTTACCATTTTGACAGCATAGATGGGCCTAGAGGGTATTATGCTAAAAGAAATAAGTCAGTCAAAGAAAGACAAATGCCACATGATTTCACTTGTATGTGAAATCTAAAGAACAAAATTAATGAACAAACAAAATTGAAACAGACTTAGAGGACAGAGAATGGACTGATGGTTGTCAAAAGGGAGGGAGGTTAAGGGACTGGGTGAAACAGTCGAAGGGAAGCCGTGGCTGGTGTGGGTCAGTGGATTGGCCCCAGCCTGTGAACCCAAAGGGTTGCTGGTTTGATTCCCAGCCAGGGCACATAACCAGGTTGCAAGCCAGGTCTCCAGCCAGGTCTGTAGCTGGAGGTGGGTGAAAGGCAACCATACATTGATGTTTCTCTCCCTTTCTTCCTCCTTCCCTGTCCCTGCCCTTCTCTCTAAAAATAATGAATTTAAAAAAAAAAGGTGAAGGCCCTGGCTGGTTGCAGATAATGTGCCGGCCTGTGAACCCAAAGGTCGCAGGTTCGATTCCCCAGCCAGGGCACATAACCAGGTTGCAAGCCAGGTCTCTAGTCAGGTGTGGCTGGAGGCAGGTGAAATGCAACCATACATTGATGTTTCTCTCCCTCTCTGCCTCTCTCCCTTCCCCTCTTTCTAAAAATAATGAAATAGAATCTTTTAAAAAAAAGAATAAAACATCTGTCGGGGTTTCCCTTCTCTTTAAAAAAAAAAAAAAAATGGTGAAGGGATTAAAAAGTACGAATTGGCAGTTACAAAACAGTCATAGGGATGTAGAGTACAACAGAGAATATAGTCAGTAATATTATAACTGTATGGTGCAGTGTGGATACTGAAAATACTGGGAGGAGCACTTTGTGAAGTGTTAGATTGTCTGAACACTGTGCTGTATACCTAATACAAAATAATACTGAATGTAAACTAATTAAAATATTTTCAAGAGTAAATAGCAAGAACATATAAAGATTCATACTCCTAATTTGATATAGCATAATTAAATAATATTAATAATATAATAATTTATCAAAACAGAAAACACATTTACCTTTATTGTCTGGAGAAACCCAAAGGTGTCAAGAATGTAATAAGGGCCCTGGCTGGGTTAAAGCATCAACCCCCTATGTGAAGGCTGTGGGTTTGGTCCTTGGTGTTAGGGCACATTTGAGAATCAACCAATGAGTACATAAGTAAGCTGTGTCTTTCTTTCTCTCAAGTCAATTTTTAAAAAGTTTTAAAAGACTGTAAAGGGGGATGATTCTTCAACAAACAAAATGACAATGTATCCAATGGCTACTGTTAGACCAACAAGTAGAAGCAGGAGGTCACAAGGCACAACATGAATTCTGGCATTAGGCCTTTTTTCCATTGAGTATCTCTAGATAGAATATCAAATATCTGTTTCCTCTCCTCCCTTCCACCTCTATCACCTTTTGGTCCCTCTTCCTTTTCTACCTCACTCTCATCTTCCTGTTTCCTTCTACCTCCCATCCCAATTCTAACCCTTCCTACTAACCTATTTCCTTTTCATCATCTCTCATTCTACTCCAACTGCTCAAACCAGCCAGCCAAAAAGGTTATATTTATGGAAAGAAACATAAATCAGAAACCTGCAATGGAAAAGACATTCTTAATTTTTTAAATACAAAGATGTTGGGGTCCTTTGTTTCACTATGTATTATTTATATGTTTAATTTTCCTTTCCCCTCATTCACTCCAAAGGCTAAGTTCAAGCCTCAGGCTTCCTAAAATAGGATAAAATTAAAATTCTTTAGCTCAACATACAAGTCTCTTTATGAAGGAGATCCTGCCTATTTCTATTGGTTTCAAATATAACCAATTCTTCATGGATATCTTTTTGTTTCAATCACATCAAACTCTTTTTTTTTTTAATTCCCTTTGAAAAAGCATGTTCTTTCATTGAGAATATTTATACATAGTTCATTCTATACAGAATGACCTTCATCTAAATTTTATTCTGCAGGGTTTACCTCAATTTGCCCTTTAAGACATAAGACAAATTTTACCATCTCCAAGGAGTCTGGATTAGACGTTGTTCTTTTCTGTTTCCACTGTACCTAATTCATGCCTTTATATCATTTCATAATATAATAGGGTATTTGCTTGTCTGTTTTTACTCTAACCTACTGGACTTAAAACTCCTAAAGCTATCATGTCTTTATTTCCAGAGTTGTACACATTATAACTATACATTAAGTTAACCATGAAGCTTTTTCAAAACATTTGTAACACCACTTTTGGAGATTATGTAACATGTCATTTTTTTAAAGGTTTTATTTATTTACTTTTAAAGAGAGGGGAAGAGAGGGAGAAAAAGGGAGAGAAACATCAAAGCATGGTTTCCTCTCACCTACCCCCAGCCCTGGACACAATCCAGGCATGTGCCCTGACTGGGAATCGAACTGGTGACCCTTTGGTTTGTAGGCCAGCATTCAATCCACTGAATCACACCAGCCAAGGTCTTTAAAAATTCTTTTTTAATGCAGTAAAAGGAACTTCAGCAAATAGCTAGGATTGAGAAGCACTGCATTTATACTAGATAAATGACTGACTGAATGGCAACAAGGCATTATTTTGTTAGAACACTGTACTGTTTCTACAAACTAAATTGTAGCCTCAATAAGCACAAAATTGAAAAAAAAGAACCTCACCTGAACAATTTTACTGCCTTCCCAATTCGTTGACTAATTCCACAAATATGAAAAATTTCAGTACTATATTACATTGTCTTTTAAAAATAGGTAAAGTAAAATGATTTTTTTACTTTTTAGAAAAAAAACAAAATAAAATTGAAACTGATAAAAATAACTCAGTTCCTGTCAATGTTTTTGGAAAAATGATGTTAAGATATGCAATAAAAGTATAGAAAAATGGTAATGATAAAATAAAAGAAAAGAAAAAACCTGTTTTCTATGAGTCATAGAAATCCATAAAATGGATTTCAATGTTGAACAAGAAACTACCATATGATCCAGCAGTTCAATTTCAGAGAATTGAAAATGCAGGCCCACACAAGAACTTGTACACATAAGTTTATAGCAGCATTACTCATAACAGCCAAAAGGTGAAAAACCTCCAAATGTCCATAAATTAATGGATAAACAAAATGTAGCATATCCAAACAATTGAATATCATAGCTATAAAATAGAATGCAGTGCTGCTATATGATATAATATTGATGGACCCTGAAAATGTAATATTATGCTAAGTGAAAGAAGACAGACACAAAGGCCACATATTGTATGATTTCATTTCTATGAAATGTCCAGAATAGGTAATTCCATATAGATAGAAAGTAGATTAGTGGTTGCCAAGGACTAGAGTGGCAGGAGAATGGACAGTGATTGCTAATAGGTACAGGGATTCTTTTTTGAGGTGGAGATAAAAACATTCTAAAATTAGATAATGGTGATGGTTGCACAACCCTGTGAATATAATAAAAACCGTAAGACTTTACAGTTCAAAATGCTGCAGTTATAATATACCATGTAAATTATAACTCATTAAACTATTATAAAAGGATAACAAGAAACTTCTATGGGACAGAAAGGATGAATCTGATTGTATATAAATTTAAAATAATTAACTAAATATCTATACACCAATACCCTAATTATAAAATAAGCTATAAAATCTAAGAAGTAATATACACTACTACATTATACTTGATCAAAATAAAATTCTTACTATATTCTGGAGTAGATGCTAGCTCAAAACAGTGGACAAATAAAATCAGGTATCTCTTTCATCTGCCATGTCCTACCCTGAAGAAACAAGATTCCTTCCTTTTCTTGTTTTATAAAAAGTGAAACTAATCATTTCTATTCTATTAACATCATAAAGTTACTGTCAGGGTCATTAGAATAAAGTAGTATAATTATTGGTGGGAAATTCAATCAGAGCATGCACACTAAAGAGGAGAAATGATGTAAACACTGAAGAGTTAGGCATGCCCACTAAAGAGGGGAAATTAGGTAAATACTAAGGAGTTAGAAGCTAGGCTTGGGCATGATTAACCCAGTGTTCTTTCCTTTCTCTTCTGCATCTGTCTACCTGCACAAAGCATGTTTTAGATTGTTTGCTGACAATTGGTAAGAAGCCTGCAAACATGGAGGGCTGCTCTGACTAGGTGCATAAATTTATAGAGAAGTCCAGTCTTTTTTCTGTCAGTTTTATCAGTAGAAAAGCTGGTATTTTCATCTCAATATCTCTTAACTCCTATGTGTCAAATTCCAAGGGGAACATTTATTCACTTCCTAAGACCTTATCATACATGATAGTACTTTATAAAACATATACAACATAGAAATAAGGTATCGCTGTGAAAATATTATCTTTTCCCGTTCATCTAGTCTAATATTTAAGCAAATCCAATTAAAATGCAATACAAATATTTTAATATTTCATTTTGTTGCTAGTTAAACAATAAAGCAAGATTGCCTGACCAACCTATATATCTTTGGGTAGCATGTTTAATGAAAACTTCTAATGATCAAAGAAAATTAATTTTGAACACAGAATTATGACATTCATTAAATAGAATGACAGATTGTTAAAATATCAAATCATCCATTAGGAGGAGTATGCAGATTAAGAGGCTCAGACTCTTGCCTAAATAATTAGATATAAATGATATCCATAGAAATTATTAGAAATATTTTAAGCTAAATATACAATGTTTGAAGTAGTGGGCACAAAATTCTATGAAAATAGTAAATTGATAAGAAATATGAAAGCCCTTTATCATGTAAACTTATTTGCAAATTATTATTCTACTATTTTTTCTAAAAGACACGTAGGAAGTATACTCCAAAAGGTATCCCTTTCCTTAAAAGAAAGGACTGCTCACATTTAATCCAATTTCTCTAAGCAGATGGCAGGTATCAGATAGCCAACAAAAAGAATAAGAATACATATCCTACATCTACAAAAGGGAAAAGGAAGGGATAATATAGGTATTCAAGTAAAATCCCCTAATATAAATTTAGATTTACTTTCTACAGTCATGAAAAACAAACTAAACTACACAACATAAATCTCCTAGGTAGAAGAAACAGTTCTCTAACATAATTTAATGCTGTACCCATAGTCCTAACCATCCAGAAGTTCTGGTTACAACAGTGAATTGCTCACACTTGGCCTTTCTGTACTGCAATTGCATGATCATGGTGGCAACACAGCATAGTGGCTAAAAGCACACCCACAGGCTTGGAATCCAAGTCTTACTATTTACCAGCTGTGTGACTTTGAGGAAATAATTTGATCTAAGTCTCAGTTTCATCAACTATAGAATGGAATCCATACATACAATGTGATGGTAAAGGTTAACTAATGTAATGCCTAAAAAGGGGTTAAAAAACTCCTTGGCATTCAGTAAAAGCTTAGAATATGTTAAGTTTTATTATTAGCTACATATTCCTTCCACTGCATGCTGCTGCTTCTTAGGGTTTTCATATCCACCCCAGACACAACTTCCCAGGGAGATACACTGTTTTCAAAATGTGGACATGCATCATCATTAATGTTGATCATTTAAAATGGTAACAGTAATTACAGATGAAAATTTCAGAAAACCATGTTTTTCATTCTAGCCTAGTAGTTCAGTTAGTTAGAAAGTTGCCCTCTTGGGCCAACATTGCAGGTTTGAGTTCCAGTTAGGGCACATAGAAAAAGCAACCAATGAATGAATATATAGTGGAACAGCAAACGGATATTTCTCTCTGCCTTTCTTTCTCTCTCTCTCAAATCAATAAAAATTTAAAAATTGAAAAAGAAAGAAAAAAAGAAAAAGAAAAAAAACGAAATCATATCCTGACTGGGCAGCTCAGCTGGTTGAACACTGTCAAACAAAGCAAAGGTGGCAGGTTTGATTCCTGATTCCTGGTCAGCGTACATGCCTGAGTAATAGGGTTGATACCCGGTTGGGACACACACAAGAGACAACCGATCAATGTGTCTTTCTCACATCGATGTTATTTTACTTCTCTTTCTCCCTTCCTTCCCCTCTCTTAAAAATAAATACATAAAATCTTTTAAGGCCCTGGCTGGTGGCTCAGTGGATAGGTGCCGGCCTATGAACCCTAAGGTTGCTGGTTCAATTCCCAGCCAGGGCACATAACCAGGTTGCAAGCCAGGTCTCCAGCCAGGTCTGTAGGTGGAGGCAGGTGAAAGGCAACCATACATTGATGTTTCTCTCCCTCTCTGCCTCTGTCCCTTCCCCTCCCTCTGAAAATAATAAATAAAATCTTTAAAAAAAAAAGGGGGGGATGGATGTAATACAACAACAATAAAATTTAAAAATATATATATACATAAAGGAAGAAAATTATATTTTCTATTTCTTTTATATTTTTTACCATCTTTAGCTATTTATGTATAGTTGACATACAATATTACATTAGTTTCAAGTATATAGCCTAGTGATTTTATATGTATATACCTTATGATCACCACAGTAATCTGTCACTGAACAAAGTTACTTTATCAACTATATTTCCTGTGCTGTACATTATGTTCCTGTGACTTCTTTATTTTATAACTGGAAGCTTGTACCTCTTTTTTTTTTTCTTTCTTTTAATTTTATTGTTGTTGTATTACATCCATCCCTTTTTTGCTCCCCTCTGTCAGCTTGTACCTCTTATTCCTTCACTCTTTCATCCACCTCACCTCCCACTTCCCTCCCCTCTGGCAACCATCAGTTTGTTCTCCATATTTGTAAGTCTGTTTCAATTTTGTTTGTCCATTTATTTTGTTCTTTATATTTCTACTTCACGTGTAAGTGAAATCATATGGTATTTGACTTTGACTGACTTACTTTACTTAGCATAATACCCTCTAGGCCCAATTATTTTGTTGCCAATTGAAAGATTTCTTTCTTTGTTATAGCTGAGTAATATTCTATTTTGTATATATACATCTTTACCCATTCATCTGTTGATGGACACCCAGGTGGCTAACATATCTTGGCTCTTGTAATTAACGCTTACAATGAACATAGAAGGTGCATACATCTTTTACCTACTGTTTCTTACGTTGACAACACAAAGTATAGCTAGGATCGTAGCAATTTATCACACAATAAAGATAGTGAGAAAACCCTATAATTTTGTAATTTACTTCTGGTTAACAATTCAAATTACTTCTTAAATCAGTATAGGATGATACTAGAAAACTTTAAAAAGCTACATGTCTTCTGAATTTTATTCAAAATTACCCATCTTGAATCTACAAAATCTGACTATAGCTTTTAATGATTTAAATTTTGCATCAAAAGCTAGAATATGTGAAATATTTGAAATTAGAGATCTCCAAAGATTAGCAGGAAATGAAAGAAAAAATCCTTCATATATTTAGTATCTCCAATTTTTCTTACTTACTACATAAGATCGGAGAAGAGGGTGTTTGCAGTGTCAAAGTGGAGCCATCTTTCCTTGTGATGTTAACTCGAAAAACCAATCTGGCACGAGTGCTCTTTTTCTTGGAACCAGCAATTCCTATTCTGGCTTCAACATCAGCATTTCTCAATTTCAATATCCCTACACAGTCCACCCTAAATACAGAAAAAAATACATAAACTAATACTTTCTGTTGTACATAACATATTTTAATAAAACCAGCTTCCTTATTAATTTTTGAATAATACAATTAGAAGGTTCCAATTTCAAAAGGTAAAGAGTAATTCTGAATATTCTTAATTCCTATTCTTGTCAGCTTTCCATTTATAATAGAAAAAAATAGTAAAGATGTAAAATCACTAAATATAAGTAATGATTAAAGATATTTTGCTATTTTTGCTAAATAAATGTAGCCTCTTTCTTTTGGCAGTTAATTCAGATATTAAAATAGAGGAAATGGGTTTTACTTTGAAAAGTATTAGTAATTGCTCCCCAAAGAATGGAACACTACTATGTACCCATTAAAAAGTATATGAGATAAGCCCTGTGGACTGAGCACCAGTCTGAGATTCAATTCTGAGTCAGGGAACATGGGTTGTGGGCCAGGTCCCCAGTTGGGGGCATGCAAGGGGCAACCACACATGGATATTTCTCTCCTTCTCTCTTGCCCTCCCCTACTCTAAAAAAACATTATTAAAAAAAAAGTTTATGAGATAGGATAATATTCAATGGAAGTATTCTATGGAAAAATGCTAGTAAGTGAAAAGCAGGTTATGAAACAATGGGTACAATATTATCTCAATTTTATCAGGAAAAAGGATGGAAAAATAACTATCAAAAAAGCAGTTACTTCTGGGAAGTTGGCTTTTGTGGGGTATGGTTTTAGCCTTTTATGATTATTATTTTTTAATTATTCTGTATTTTCAGCATACAATGATTAGGTACTATTTTACAATCAACTTCCTTTCTTATATATATAACTATATATAATTTTTAAAAAATTAAAAAATCTTTACTGAATTCAAATTTTTCTTTTCCAATTAACCTCTTACTAACCTATATAAAATAGCTTTTAAAAAGAAATGAAAAAAAAAAAGAAATGAGAGCCCTGGCTGGTGGCACAGTGGATAAGGTGCCGGCCTACAAACCAAAACGTCACTGGTTCAATTCCCAGCCAGAGCACATAACCAGGTTGCAAGACAGGTCTCCAGCCAGGTCCGTAGCTGGAGGCAGTTGAAAGGCAACCATACATTGATGTCTCTCTCTCCCTCTCTGCCGCTCTCCCTTCCCCTCTTTCTAAGAATAATGAAATAAAATCTTTTTAAAAAATAAAATAAAACTAAAACCAAAAAAAAGAAAATGAGAACCAACTAAAGTCTTTAGCTGCCCAATACAAATAATTACAACATAGCTCTATTCCATATTAATCAATATATGAGATCTGTCCCCAAAATATAGGCTGTACAAACTATTTTAATTATATTGACATTGGCTTGATACCTTTTGGACAGGCCTCATACTTAGTGCTATATGGTTCAACTTTAGGATTAAAGGTCCTTAACCCAGGCTTCAGGAAAAAGAATTTTCAGTTAAATCATTAACACTTTCAGTATTTTTCAGGAAATTAAAGTGCTTAAAATGGAAAATATATCATCCCAGGACATAACTATTATAATATCAGACACTAAGAACTGAAGGTAAATGTAGACTAGCAATGTGCTTTTCGCAAGATGGATCAAAGCACCATAAATGATCTCTGTGAAACAGTTTCTATTACAATAGGAAAACAGAGTTTATGAAAGCTAATCAAATAGTTTATAACTTTTATTTTTAATATTAATACTATTAACCCCCCAAAATTAGTCTTTCATTTTCTGAAAAGCCAGCATTTCACCTGGCTTTTATTTCCCTGCCTTGACCACAGATATTCTCTAGTAAATGGTAAGAGTTAATTTTTATCATTCTACAATAACTTATTAATTTGTGATATTAAAATCATTTTAATAAAACTCAAAATCTTTTATACATTAGGAATTAAAATTTTTCCTGCTATATAAATAAATAAAATTTTTACTAAGTACTTACGCTAGTGTCATGTTGTTGCTTGGATCTAGGCCAACTTCTATAACAGTAGTGCCTTCAATGTCTACCTCTTTGCATGGAGTTGTATTTCTCCCAGTTACCCTGCAGGCCTGATAAAATCCATGCGGTTTCACTCGACCGGAGTCATTACCCACAAACACTTGCAACACTACTGGTTCATTATGGCCTTCCAGCTGAAGTGAGATAACATGAAGTATAAACACTAATTAGCCTTTCAAATAACCTAATTATAAAGTTAAACATTTAATACCAAGTCTTGTATTTATAACTGGATTACAATATGTAATTTAAGTCCTCAAGGAAAATGGAGATAAAACATTTTCTTATAGAAGCACTACCTAAGTTTCTACAGAAAACTGAAGCTTAAATTCTGCAATAATCACATTTAATTTCAAGTTTAAATGTTTAATGACAAATTATCATTTATAATTAATATGTACAAGCAGATGAGAATGAATAGGCAGTGCTTTAGGTATTTAAGAATTTATGGACTGCCAAAAGAACATGAGTTACTCAGGATTTACCACCACCACTAATGGAAAATTCAATAAACTGTGTTAATGGTATCGTTATCATCATCATCGAAAGAGTACAGCCTTGGCTGGTGTGGCTCAGTAGGCTGGCACCAGCCTGTGAACCCAAAGGTCGCTGGTTCGATTCCCCAGTCAGGGCATATAACCAAGTTGCAAGCCAGGTCTCCAGCCAGGTCCATAGCTAGAGGCAGTGAAAGGCAACCATACATTGATGTTCCTCTACCATTCTTCCTCCCTCCCTCCCTGCCCTACTCTCTGAAAATAATGAATAAAATCATTAAAAAAAGAAAAAGAGTACAAATACTAATTTTTAACTCATTTGAGTAGGAAAGTGTTTGGAGTGTAGCTATATAAATAATTTTTTAAATGGGGCTAATTTTTATAGACTAGATGCATACATACATCATTAAGTCCTAGACCAAAACATTATGGTCTTAAAAATTGCTAAATTGAACCAGGGCCTATATGGATTATTACAGGTATCTAGCAAGTCTTCATAAATTAAATTCTAATTTGTGTGTTGAAGAATAAATAAATTATTTAGAATAGCATTTGGGAATAGATACTTCCAGTGCTAATTCGTGATAAGGTTTATAGGTAAACACTAAAACTGCTAATATAGAATGCAGAAAATTATAAAATAACTTGTACAATGTATACCAAAATACTTGGGAAAAAAAACTACACCTTTTCTATCCCGGAGTAGCTATATCTATTTATGATGTGACATCATAACGAGGCAAAAAAGCAAGAGTACCTAAAACAGTGTCTGGCATATAGAGGGGTGCAATATTTGTAGAATGAATGAATGTTTTTAAAAATATATTTTAGCCCTGGCTGGTAGCACAGTGGATAAGGCGCCGGCCTGCGAACCCAAAGGTCACAGGTTCGATTCCCAGCCAGGGCACATGACAAGGTTGCAAACCAGGTCTCCAGTCAGGTCTGTGGCTGGAGGCAGGCGAAAGGCAACCATACATTGATGTCTCTCTCCCTCTCTGCCTCTCTCCCTTCTCCTCTTTCTAAAAATAATGAAATAAAATCTTTAAAAATAAATAAATAAATAGATTTTATTATTTATTGATAGAGAAGAAGGGTGGACAAAGGGAGAGAGAGAAATGTATGAGATAAACATTGATGGGTTGCCTTTCAAATGGGCCATCTGGCCCGCCAACCAGGCTTATGCCCTGACTGGGAATCACACTGGGAACCTTTCAGTTTGCAGAAGGATGCCCAACCTACTGAGTCACACCACTCAGAGCTGAATGAATAAACTTTTAAAGTCATTCGATTCACTCACTTTCACAGGTGATTACCTGACAATACTTCTGACCAGACAAGTACTTAAAAGTAAAACTTCAAGAGCAATTAGGTAAAAAATACTGACCAAACTGTCAACCTGTCTGGTTAGACAAATATTTACAAATAGCATAACTTAGATTTCTCACTTGCCTATTATTTGTTTTGAGTTTAAGAGGCTGAGGATGAGTTGATGTGGTAAGTGGCAGAAGGGTAGAAATGATATAGTACATGCAACTATTAACCAACTTTATAACTGGTCACAGTCAGTTTCCTAATCCCAAGTTTCTACCATTATTTCATTCAAGTAGAAAATGAAAGGCAATCCAATTAAATATTTTTCAATTAACACATTTATACAAACCATTTATCAAAAATCTACCATGTGACTAGTCAAAATTTCTCTCTATCTGGTATGTTGCGAGGGGTTAGAACACTTGTTAAACATTCCCTACCCTCCTTTTTTTGGTTTGTCTTCAAAGAAAATATTCTTTGTAACAAGGTATCCCAGATGCTAATTTAAATCCCTTCTTTCTTTAGTCTAAATTCTGAAAAGGTAAAGACTCAGCTGATATCTTAGTTCTTAAACTGAAGACTTACATTAACCATCAACCAATCCTTTTCTGAGTTGAACAGTCCTGATACTGTTAACCATTTAAAAACCTTATTTTCTAAGTTCATAATAATTTCTGAAATATTTTTTTGAATTCACTTTAAAATTTTTCTTAAAAGTAAAATTTGGGATGAATCTAATATGGTTGCTTCTGATGTCAAATATAAGGGGAAGATAATTCATAATTTTCAGGTATTTTTCTTGTCAGAACACATTCTCATCTCTCCTTCCACTTAATCTAAAATTCAAATGATATCAAAGTAACAATCTTTGGCTTATAGTTCATTTAGACTTTTACTTAATTTCTATTATAGCTAGCATGTCTATAGGTATTTGCTGGTTAAAAACAAAATAAGCCCTGGCTGGTAGCACAGTGGATAAGGCGCCAGCCTGCAACCCCAAAGGTTGCTGGTTCGATTCCCAGCCAGGGCACATAACCAGGCTGCAAGCCAGGTCTCCAGCCAGGTCTGTGGCTGGAGGCAGGTGAAAGGCAACCATACATGGATGTCTCTCTCCCCTTCTGCCTCTCTCCCTACCCCTTTCTCTGAAAATAATAAATAAAACCTTTAAAAGAAAACAAAAAAACAAAGTAAGTAAAACTGGAGAAAATTCTTCTATGCATTGCTAAATTTAAAAAAGTACCTTTACTGTAGGAAAGCCTTGCTGTGTTCTGTCCTTTACTGAGCCTCGGCTACCCTCAGTCAGGTACCGAGCTCTATGCTGGGTCTCAGGTTGTATAATTATCTTCAGCTCCTTTCCCTCACTTTTAACAGGATACTGTCCACACAACATAGGGCTTTTCTTTACTCCAGTTCCTTTTTGGTTTTCCAATGTTCTGAGAAGTCAAAGCACAATATGGATAAAGCATCAAAAAGTATTTTTTTTTTTACAAAAGTCATCTAAGATAAAGGAGGAAACAGAATAGGCAATATCTTACTAACAACACAAAACACAGCCTAAGGGAAGATACATTCCATACAAAGTATATTTTTGAATTTTGTAATAAAATTTTAACTAATGATGCAGAAGTAAAAGAAAGTTAGAGAAGACAAAGAATGCATACGTGTGGTAGGAGGAAGAGTGACTGCAATAAACTGGAAGTAACAGGAAAGAATATAGCTAATGCCACTTATAACCTTTCACATTGTACTTTAGTCAAAATAAGTCTTTAAAATTATATACATGTGTGAGTGTATATATGAGTGTTATATAAAGCTAAAGGATTAAATACCATTTTTTAATATTTGCAAAAGCAAAGCAATAGCAAATGTAGGGGTAGCAAAAAGAGAAGCAAAAAAAAAAGGCCTTAAAAAAAAACAACCAAGAGTACACGTAGATTATTATTTGGGATATCTTTCTCAGGATAGCAAACTGAGAAAATCATAATATAAAAAGATTAATTTAATTTTTGTTGGCACTTAGCTTTACTCTAAATTTCCTAAGTGTAAATTTTCATAGCATTTTTATTTGTGATTAAATAATTAAAGCTCTTAGCACATAAAAAGTTTATAATCTAGTCTTTTCAAATAGGCAATTAATTAATTTTTTTGTGTTTCTAATGTTCATTTTGTTTATTGTTCATTTTCTATATAGAATATTAATACACACTAAAAAATAGAGGCAGGGCCTAAAATGCTTTTTGTATGACCCCCTACAGTCCTAAATTGACACATTTGAAAGTATAGGGCCAAGAAGTGACTATGGACAAAATCTGCTCCAAAAACAAACAGGCTCCAGGAGGAATATTATGACATCAAACATAGAGAAGGAATGTTGGCTAAGAAACCTTAAAAATAGCCCTAATGTTTCCCCCTCCAACTCTAATCAAGTTGTTGCCTCAAATTACCAATAACAAGACCAGTTCTTGTTCCATTGAGACAGAGCACAACCCATGGCAAAGAAAGAAGAAGGCGGAAAGAAGGGACACAAAGGAATGTAGTAAGACCGACTGGGTAAGAGGAAGAATTCTGAGGAAAAGTAGGGTTCGGTCACCTCCATGTACCCTGAACCTTGCACAATCCTTAAAGGATAGGCACTGAAAAAAATATTTGCTGATAAAGGCAAATAGAAAGAAGAAAAGGACAAAAAAAAGGAAAGTGGAGGAAAAAAAGAGCTTCTGTAATAGTAAGATGAGAACACTCTGGACCCTAACTGGCTAAGAAATGCCATAATTAAGTTGGATTACCTGAGTAAGTCATTTTAAAGGCCCTTGAAGAATACTATAAACAAAAGTAATGAGTTGAAACTGGAAAAACGGGCAATAAATTCTAATTTTCTTTTCATCAATTTGGGTAGAAATGCAAACATCTGCTCTGAATGTAATATACATTCCTATGAAATTCTATAATGATATTCTGGTTTTTACTAATTTTAAAAATGAATGCTGGTGACACAATGGATAGATAAGGCGCTGGCCTGCGAACCCAAAGGTCACTGATTTGATTCCCAGCCAGGGCACACATAACCAGGTTGCAAGCCAGGTCTCCAGCCAGGTCCACAGCTGGAAGCAGGTGAAAGGCAACCATACTTGAAGTCTCTCCCTCTCTCCCTTCCCCTCTCTCTAAAAAATAAAAAATAAAAAAACCCAAAACATTCACTTACTGAAAAAAATATAAACCCATTTCCTAAATATGCAGTTGTACTGAGTGACTAGATTATGGGTTATTTATCTTCTTCTACTACATTTTTCAAATCTTTTAAATTAGTATCTACTAATTTTATAATAGAAAAAGGAACACTTTAGTTTGAAATATAAGGAAAAGTCAGCATATCAATTAACTTGGCAAGATAATGGTTTTTATTTTCACTTATTCTCTAGCTAGTATTTATGAGAATGGTTGAATGAATTTTACTATTAAAATTAAAATAAAAATTTCATTTTGGATGAAGACTGTTTAGTGAGCTGACAAGCCCTATACATATTAGGGCTTAAAGAAGAATAGCATATGCAGTTAAACAATTTATGAATACTGCTTCTAAAAGCCCTAAAATTATCTTTATTCTCTAGGTTTAAATGTAAAAATAGAATACATACATATTTAAATCTCTAGATATATAAAAAACCACTGAAAACATCAAGTAATTCTTACTCATTCAAATTATTAATTTTTAAGTCATCATGGTTTAAGTAAAAACAACCAAGAAAGTAGAAGTTTACTTCTAAATGACATCTAAAAATAAATCCACTTTCTCGGCATATTGTATTCAGAAGTCTTAAAATTATTTTTCTAATTCCTTTGTACTATATATCCTTCTGGTTGTTCATGATACAAAAAATAATTTTCACTACAAAATGTCTAAAACAGGTTAGTGATTCTCAGAATATATAGTTGAAGAATTTTAGAATGATATGGCTAGGAATGATTAAATACTGAGGGTTTTTTTTTTAATGGTTTTGCTTTCTTAATTAACTTTTACATAACATTTTTTTTTTAATTTTATTGTTGTTGTATTACACCCATCCCCTTTTTGCTCCCATCTGTCCCCCTCCTACATAACATTTTAATTGTACAAAAATGCTATTTCCATCTTGAAGACCAATAAACTGTTGTACAACATATTTGAGAGCTTATTTTCTGTAATTTACCATTATATACATTGTTCAGTTTATGGCATATTAGATTTAAGGCTTCATACCTTATCTCTCGAAACACTTAAAAATATCTTTCATGTTTCTAACATTTCTCTTGTTGAAGAATTTAGGACTTGGTTTGAGAACCTCTTAGTAAGTATCTTCAAAGGACTATTTTCTATATATTTACATATGATTTTATCCTTTCCTTGGTGCAGTTCTTAATAATTCAAAATTTAAACTTCTTCCATCATTTCCATATGCTAAAATCAAACATTTTTCATTACCTAAGCAGCTGGACATTTCTTCTCCTGCTTGATGAGTTTCTGTTCCATGAATTATTTCATGAGAGATTTTGTCTTGACAAATGTTATTATACTTTCCCTGGGTAACCTCAAATCATTTCTAAGATCTATCATACAAAAGATATCTATCATATAAAAGAAGCAGAAAAGATGTAGGTCAAGATATCTCTTTAATAGCAATCCATGTGCATTGACTAACTCTAAGTCAAAACTTTATTATTTGTTTTTCATTTGAAACTTTAACATTTACTTCAATATAAAAATAACAATCTCTTCTAGAACTGAACAACAATAACAACAACAACACCGTTTTCCATTATTTGAAGGTCAAATAAACACATACCTGGATTTAATGAGAGGTATACATGAGTCTTAGATCTGTGCTACTATGTTTCACAGCACTTTTGTATAGGTAACAGTTTTGCAAATATGCTCTAGAACTTTTTAATCTACTAATGGCAACATTTTAAGAAAGGGAATACCTTGTTTTCTTTTAGGTATTTTCCTAATCTGGGTATCTAAAAATACAAAAATAGTTAAAATGTGCATTTTTCACTTAACTGCGTCACCCTATTGGAATTTTAAATGAGAGAAGTAGCATAGAGTAATTATTGCTTAAATGGTAGGTATTCCTTTAAAAATATACTGAGAGAATATTTAAGGACAAGTTTAACATACTTGTAATACTCATTATACGACTCAAAAGTTACCAATGATGTCATCAAGTAGTAAACCAATGAAAAGCTTCTACATCACTTTTTGTGACAACCTGAAATTGTAGACCTTGGGTCAACAAAAGGATCATACCCTGCCTCCCCCAAAATATGTCTCAAAATTCAGTGTGTTAAATTTTATTAAACTATGTTTAATATACTATAGGGAACTTTTATTAAAAAGTTTAGCAATTAAATATTATAATAAAAGTACAAAAGTAATTAAAAAGTTAAAAGTAAGCCATACTACTCTGTACTATATAGCAGTGAATATTCTGTATTATAGTTACAGAAATGTATTTAGTGAGTGTTATGAACTGGTGGAAATGAATGAGAACTCAAACATGTACCATGATCCTCTTCTATCACCCTTCAAATATATAATCCAGAATGACAGAAAAAAGTTAATGATGTATTTTTAAAAGTCCCAAATCAGCACAATCAAAAAAAAAAAAAAGCTTAAAGTAAATAAATCTAAACGATGAAAATCAAGCCATCAATTTAGTTTTTCCTTATTTTCATAAAATGAAAAAAGTCTAAAATGGACTGAACCATATGGTGAGACAATATGAAAGAGAACATAAACTAGCCCTTTGTGAATGTTTTGAGTTGTTTTAGCTAGTGGTTACATGCTATTTATTTTAAAAATACAAATCTATTTGAAATTTAAGTTATTTCAAAACAGATTATTTTATTTTATACTACCTAATCATACCACATAAGATACCTACTGCTAAAATCTATTGGTATTTTACTTTTTCTCTCGTGAAACTTGATAATTTTAAGTTATAGTTTTCAGGTACTTCAATGATAAAATTAGTATCCTTACTTTATATGCCAACTTGAGCTGAGCAATTAAGAAAAGTGGGGAATGAGTTTTTTGTTTGTTTTGCATAATGGTGATAGAACTTAAAAAAATGTGAATACCAACCCATTTCCTGCTTTGGGGTTGCCTTTGTTGTCCGTGGTAAGCTGAGAAAGCACATAGTGAGGTGCTTTGGCACTGTCGGCATCAAATATATCCATATTAGATTCTTCACAATCTCGTCGTTTGACCCCCGGCCTCTGCTTTGGATTTCGTTTTCGTGATTTACGAGGTACCTCAGTGTTATCATTGTAGGAACTGGTGCTCATGTTACTGAAGTTGGAGGGGGAATCCTCCATCCACATACTGCAGCTCTGCTCAGATTCCAATCCACACCCCTCATCCTGGCAGGACATCCGACTGTTATCCAGCAAGTCCTCAGGTGGTGGTGAGATGTACAAGACTGTGTGCCTCTTCGGTGTTGATGGATGCTGCTGAACTGTGTTACTGGTTAACTGCTTTTCACTTACCCCTCTGTTACTTACCCCCAAGGCTGAGGAGCAGCTTTCCACTTGCATAGCCTTGCTGTCGGTGACTGAGGTAGAATAAATGGTAGGGCTGGAAGAGGTGGTAAAGGAGCTGCAAGCACCGCCCATGGAGGAAGAGGAGGGAGCTGAAGAAGCATCTGCAGTGTACAATTTAAGAGTAAATACACTGTACATGTTTTCACCTATGATGGCTAGCAGTCCCATTGAAAATGTAATTTGTGAACTGATTGTTTTTCCCCAAAATGAATAGTTGGAATTTGGTTAAGTTTTAGAATATAAATGCTTCAAGCAATATAAGGCCTAAGAAATTCATTTTTTTAAATGCCCAAATAGCATTGTTACTTGTGTTATAATTGATAATTTTTTAAAAATCTAATTTAATGTTTTAAGCCGTAAAGCAAGAATAAAGCTTTTATTGCCTCAGCTGAATGTTGTTGAATTTTAATCACTTAAAATAATAAAACCCCATTATAAAATATATGCTTGTGTCCACATTCAATGCCAATTAAATAATTTATTATAGAATTTGAAAAGTGGGACTGTGCTTAGCCACAAAATATTAAAATAAGTTTCTAACCTATGAAGCAGAGAACTACAGGTCATTTTTAATGCAGACACTCCCTGCTTCAGAGGCAAATCCTGGAATAAAAATATGAGAAAATAAATGAGAAAAGAGCTGCTGATTATTCCAGATATCAATTATAAAATGAGAAATAAAGAGAAAAATATATATAATCAACTGAATGGAAGCAAAATGGAACTGGTACCATCACTATGATTCTTGTCAGTGTGATCTAGAAGAATAAAAGTGAAAAAGGTTTGATTTGGAACATGCTGGGCTGTAGAAGATAAGCAATTAACCACTGAGGGTCTCTAGAAGTTGATGTGGCAGTTCAAAATCATGATCTCTAACATATATAAATCCACCCTGAATGGCAGAATGAAAAGCAGAGGAAGGACTGATTACTGAATGGATTTCTTGTATAAAGTACTTGACTACACTCAGCAACTAGTTAGTATTGTCCATCTCCTTCTTCTCTATTTACTGGGCCTGCTTGATCTAAACTACTGAAGATATTTCCCAATATGAGTAATAATAAATTTTATTGGCTGGAATCTAACAACAAAGAATTGAGCAGGAAAAGTTTCTGGAGATCACCAGAATTAGTTCTTATAAAAAAAGGTCTTTTATAAAACCATTTATCTATTATAATTAACAAAACAGATTTAAGTAGATCCTTTCAAATGTGTAGCAACTGGCAGAACAGCTCATTGAAAAATAAATAGGTAACATAACAGACAACTAAAAGATACATTTAAATCTGAAATTAATTTTTATCTATAGAAATGTAAGCCACTGTTTTAAAGTGGTATGATGAAACCTAAAATTGTGATATGCAGTTATTCGAATTGTAACATTCAATTAAAATACAAAGAGGGAAACAAAAATACCTATGTTGAGATAATCAAATGCCAAGTGCCAAAGATCTGTATTTTTAGTTAAAAATGTATCAAAATATTTAAATCACTTGAAAGAACTAAATTCATTCATAGTTTGTCATTACTTTTAAGGCTAAAGAGAATAGTAATTAGTATTATCATCAATAATGTGATCTACATAATGCCACATGGAGAGATTATTCCCAACTACCGTAAGTCAAAGAACCTAGAGCAAATTAGAAGATACCAGTTCCATTTTCCAGTTTGTATCCTTGTCAAATTCAGTAGCTGAAATTGGAAAATTCAGTCACTTTAAACTGCATTCCAATTTAAAGAAAAATTTATCAATTTTGTATCATGCATTAATGCAATGTTTTCTTAATAAATATTTAAAAAGATTTATAAAAACTACAAAGTCTATATGCTAATGTCAATGACAGTTTTTAGGAGCTGATTTGTAGCCACTTTGGGTTTTAATAAGTTTTTCCTTGTTTTTTGAAAAATACAAGATTTCACTTTAGAAAAAAATAGAAAAAGTATTATATCTAACTTTCCTCCATCTGTTCCAACTATTGGCAAAAATGAAACTAAATTTTTAAGTGTATATGAGCCCATGTTCATTTTCAGAGAAATACAAGTATGCAGCATGCAGTACTTGTAGTGGAATACACAAAGCATGCAGCATGAATGCTGTGAACTTGTATTTCTACAAACAGTTTTCCCCTACCCATGCTTTCTGAGTCTAAGTACCATGCATATGAGAATGCAGAATATGAATATCGCAGGGATCCCTGTCCTTGACAGATGGAAATTACAGGTGAAAAGCAATCAGGCACTCAAAAAGCAAATTGTGTGGTGTTTATAAATTTAATCTGCAAGATATAACACAGCATTGTTCTTTGAGGTCTACTATATGAGTTTATCTTGCAAATCTTATCAAAACTATCATGTCTCTAAAACCCAGCTGATATATTTATGCATAAATGTCTGTTCCAGGACAGGTATGCCAACTGTGATCTCATACCCTACATAAGTGAAAATATTTTACACATTTTCTTTGGACACCTAACACACAATTCTAATATTTTACCTGTAGTTTCCTGGACATACTTATTAAATAAAAAAGTTCATTAGCACAAAACTATGAAACTGAAAACAAAAATTCTGTCAAAAGACAGTAGTAGTAAGCATCCTTTAATAAGAATTATAGTATTACTTTTTCAAGCCTACCTCAGTTTGACCCTAAATTACAAAGATTCTACTCATTTTAAGACTATAAAAATTAGACAATTTTAAAAATAAAACTCTTTACCACAATATCATTGTTGCTCTGATGATTATTATAACAGAGTTTAAAATCTTTCACATAAAGATACTCTGGTCTGGTTAGCAAGGTATCACCTAAGTGCATTAATAATGACAGGTGAGGTGGTTGGAGGATAAGCTCCTTGAAAGTACAGACAGTATCCTTCCCATTTAAGACCTTCCCAACACCTACGTACCTTGTATGTTGTTTGTTATTAATTTATGAGAAGCCAGTATTTGATATGGGTGCTGAGTTAAAATAAACTGGCATTAATAAATGTACCAATGTGTCCATAATGGAAACATCAGGTTAATTTAAAAAAGGATTTAATACTCAAAATACTTAGACAACAAAATTATTATAATAGCATTATCTAACAGTGGGGAAAGATTTAACAGTAACCTAAAAGTTTAGAGGTAACATCATCATTCCTACAAAGAGTGCTCTAATAACTTTCTTGAAGCTATATATAAGTTAAATTATCTACTTGTGTACTAACATGTAAGTTTACTAAGAATAAAAAATTAATATTATCTATTAAAAATAAATGTATAACAACAATATCAAGAACATTTTTGATTTTTAAACACTAGTTTGTCCTTTCTAAGCATTCCCAGAAAAGCACTAAAGAACATTCCTGGAAATATTATAAATATACTTAACGTCAGTATATCATTAAATATCATGAAAAAATTTAAATGACATTCTATAACAAAAGTGCTAATGCAATCCAGCTTCATGTATGCATTCTTTTTTATTTATAAGTTCTTATAAACAAAATACGCTAACTACCTCCCCTTACTTTTTTTGATTTTGAGTCTCCATTTTTATCTGTTAGGAAAGTAGAGATTATGTTTAGTTGCTGCATATTGAAATATAAAAATTCCAACATAAAAATGTTTTAGTAACTGCTTGTATTATCGCAATACATAATTATAATCATCTATTTTATAACTTTATAATTTTGTTATTTAAATCCCTTACCAATCCTTCATAAATGTTTTTCAACTTATTTTTTTACCTAAGTGTGTGAATACATTTTCATTCTTTTTAATAAAAAAGTTATCCTTGAACCTAGAAAAACTTTATTTTTCTACAATATTTTCTGTCACCAGAGAGCACAGCAAACCAAAGGGAAAAATCAATAGACCATTTCTACAATTTACTAATAAATTATAATCTAAAAAGAATAGATTAATTCTAAAATTTATAAAGGGAAGTATCATATCTTTAGTGTTCTAGTATTAAGAGTAGCCAATTACCAGACAAAATGCCAATAATGATGGTGAACTCAAGTTGGATATATGGCTTCTTCTAAGAAAATGAAAGTGTTAAGTCTTACTATAAATAGTCAAAGTAGTTGGAGTAAGAGTGGCAGATAATACCTGCAAAGATAACCCAGGATTTGTAAATATTATTAATTTGATAAGAACAAAATTGGATTTTTAAATAATACCTCATATAGAAACCCATGTAGATTTTTATATACTCCCTGCTTAAACTACATTTTAAAATTAGGAATTATTAGTTCTAGATTTGTGAACTGGAAATTATTTTAATTACTATATCATTTAAGGGCTTAAAATATCATGAAAGAAAGATGATACTTTATATGGAACTAACCAAACTTTTTATGGAAAGCTCTGAAACTAGAAACATTATCTTTAAAGTTAAATACCTTTTACTTCCAAGATAAAAATGTGTTCCCTAGCTTTTCAACATCAGTGTAAAAATCCATTGATTTTCCTTAAAAAAGCCATGAATAGAAAAGCCATAAAATTTTGCAAGTGCATTGAATGAACCAATAGTGGAACGGAGAAGGAGTAAACTATTGATTGCTCAAAAAATAATCATAAACACAGGATGTTTAGGAACAAGTTCTGGTTTAAAACACTGTTTAACCAAAGTTAATGTTTTTCAGTCTTTCATTTTTCTTTCTGGCAACAATTGCTTCAGATCTAAATATCTTGACTGATAAAAGTCACCAGACACAAGGATAGATTTTCACATCAAAGAAGAAAGATATTGAGAGAAAAAATCGTAAGGGCAACATTCATGTTGCCAAGGGACTGAAAAATCTAGGATACACAAAGTGGCTGCAAACCTGCTTTGTCAACACCTTACATGCCAACGTTTGTTTTCTACTCTTCTTTTTACAGTATTCATGTAAAGTTTAAAACTTTACCAAAAGTTTTAGTTTCAATCAGTATCAATCCACTATTTAGGAAAAAAAAAAGAAAACCAAAAAAAAGGAAGGAAGGAAAGAAGAAAGAAAAAAAGGACTTATGAAGAAGTCTGAAAACCGACCTACACCCTGGGTGAGATTGGATGGGTTAAGTGTCTCTGGCACTATTTGTCTTCACTATTGACAGACACTGTCACACAACCCACCACACGATGCCTGTCTCTGAATGGCGAAGCTAGAATGCAAGTTAAGTGTATTAATAGAAAAAACAACTAGCATCCCAGCATATAAAATAAGCAATCCAAATTACTTTACAAAAAACCCCCCAAAAACAAAAAAGCAAAAATTGTAGAGTTGATCACTTAATTTATAACAGTTTCAATTTCCCATTTGTACTTTTTCCACCCAACATAAGTTTACATACTACAATAAGCAGTGTTTTAAAACAAACTTTTAAAAAATTAAATTATTCATATTCAAATAAATGTCAATGGGGAAATTTCTTATCCAAAATTTTTGTTAACTCATATTCACCAAAGTATTCTCTAGTTTACTAATGCAATCTAATCCATAAGCCAGAATGTTCTCTCATTCATGTAGTTTCAGGCTATGTTCTTACCCAAGTACCCTTAAAAGAATGGAAGAGGATACACTCAAATAGTAAGAAATATTTACATTTTCACAGCAAAAGAATCTTTTCATTTCTCAGGCCAACTTCCATATACTTCCTCACTCCTATTCAAAAAAGGTTTCAATTCACACTTTTAAATTAGATATGCTACTATGTATAAAAAATGTCGGATCCCAGAGCATCTTTTTTTTTATTATTATTATTATTTTTTTTTAATTTTAATCAATGTATGGTTGAGTTTCACCTGCCTCCAGCCACAGACCTGACTGGAGACCTGGTTTGCAACCTGGTTGGTTATGTGCCCTGGCTGGGGAATCGAACCTGCAACCTTTGGGTTTGCAGGCTGGCGCCTTTTCCACTGTGCTACCAGCCAGGGCTGTTTTTAAAGATAATTAGCATTACTGCTGAAGGCAAGAAGTTTATTACTGGTTTATTGGAGACTAAGCTTTTCTTCCCCAGTACAACAAACTGCCAGGCAGGGTTCCAATATTACACAATAATTACTCTCCTACTTCTGATCTGAATTCTCCAAAAATAATTATTTTTCCTTTGTCAGTGTGCTATTAATATATTCACATATTTGTTTAAAAATGCTTTCTGAAAAAATGCTTACAAAATTTTTAAGCATTTAATTTTTAAAATTGACACTTAGAGCAATATTTTAATTATATCTTTTGTCTCGTTCAAGCCAAAGTAGCTACAATGTAAAATATGTATTAGGTACACTACATAGAATTAAAAAAAATTTTTAACTGATTTTAGAGAAAGAAAGAGGACATGGGAGAGAGCGAAACATCACTTTACTGTTCTACTTATTTATGCATTCATTGATTGTTTCTTGTATGTGCCCTGACCAGGAATTGAACCCACAACTTTTGGTGTATCCTGTTGGTGCTCTAACCAAATGAGCTAGCTGGCCAGGGCTACAATTTTTTTTTTTTTTTTAACTCCTCCTACTGTAAGAGAAAGATGCTTTCTGTCAATCTAGTCACTTAAATACTATAGGGTAACATTACTGTTTAACATTGGGTTAAAAGACTAAAGCCCAGAAAAAATCCTCTACCTTAAATAATTTAAACAAAAAAGAATGGTTGAGAATCTGTGAGCAGTTCTGGAATGCTATTCTATAAAAGCAGGTAATATAGAAATGTGCTTACTCTATCAGAAACTGAATAAACCAAAATATTTATAGAAGTTATATAAATAATTATACTGATAATTAAATTTATTACATTGTCAAATACTCCAGGAAGTGTAAGAAAAGAAAAAAACCAGGACAACTTTTGTAAGTTGTCCTGGTAATGTTCGAAAGGTATTGTTACTTTAAGACAAAACAGATTATTACTATAGTAACTTAAAAACTGGAGAGGAAAAGTTCTGAGAATGCTATTTGAAGATCACTTTAATGCTTCATCATATATATTTTAAAATAGTTAATAAATAATAAAGGTAATCCTGCCAACACTAGTTCAATGTCTTCACACTTCCATTTTTAGAAGTGATCCAAAAAAGAAAAATAGTATTTGTATGATTAAAACCTTCTAATTTTATTAACCAATCAATTTTTACACCTGGGTCTGGACTACAGTATATATTAGATCCAATTATAAGCAAAGTAAATTATCAAGGCAAAAAAACAGAAGTCTTAAATTACTCTACCATTAAGTTTTGATAACTGATAATGTAAATTTGTCATTTCATTACCAAAAAAAAAAAGTGAGAAGAGAATTCTAGAAAGAACTCTTAGTCAACTTTACAGAATCATCCCTTTGGGAACCGTTTTCTAAGACTCATCCTCTACCAAAGTTCCTTTTATAAGGGTTTCCATTGAGAGAGAGTCAATATAAAATCAGAAAATAAAGCCCATGTCTGAAGTGTGTGGCTATATCTTGATTTGATATGCGAAACTTCCAAAATAATGTCAAAAACAGACTCAATGAGAATGAAAATTAGCAAAACAAGGTTAAAAATTATTTTTATAAAAATAAGGTCTATTTTTTTTTAACATTATTAACAAATGAAAGGAGAAATAAATGTATGGGAGGAAGGTGTTTGCCAAATAATCACTAGATGTCAGGTAATGTTAAGTATTTTACAGATTTATGTTAATAGTGAAATTAAGAAAAAGCTGGTAGTATTCTAGTTACAGGGGTGATATTACTAGAAACTTATTTAACATCTACAACATTATGTCTACTTTATAGAAATGATGTTAGTAATCAAATTCAAAGTACCTAATTTTAAAGCCGATCCTAATTTTATTTAATATGTTTGAAAAATAGAAATAAAACTATAATGTGTATACATGAGTGTGCATGTGTATATGTTTTTGATCTAGATAGTGGTCATATGGGCCTGGCGTGTTGAGGTGCTTTCTTATTTATTTTCTGATTTAATTTAATTGACAATACCTTGTTATAAAGGAGCAACATAGGAGGAATAAATAAATTTACATCATTGGACTAAGTAAACCCTGCCAATGAATGAAAATACAACATCTGTAATTATAGATGAAGAATTAAAGTACCCTTATTTATGCAAAAAAAATCATTAAGTATTTAATATATGCCACACCTTTGTTACTTTTAAGAAGCATAGTGCATTGGGCATTTTGATTACTTTAATCAGCTTCCTCCTGGTATTTTTTTTTTTTTTTTTAAGATTTTATTTCATTATTTTTAGAAAGATGGGAAGGGAGAGAGGCAGAGAGGGAGAAAATCAATGTATGGTTGCATTTCACCTGCCTCCAGCCACAGACCTGACTGGAGAACTGGTCTGCAACCTGGTTATGTGCCCTGGCTGGGGAATCGAACCTGCGACCTTTGGGTTTGCAGGCCGGCGCCTTAACCACTGTGCTACCAGCCAGGGTATTTTTTTAATTATGAAATATTTAAAACTGAACACCAATGAACCCTCTGCCCATATTTAACAAATGCTAGCATTTTAGTATGCATGATTTTATTTTTGAGAAAAGATGTCACAGAAACATGTGAACTCTTTTTTGTATCCTACCCTAATGTATGAGGTCTGTTTGGAAAAAGTCCAGCCGTTGTTTATATAATAGAATGGTTTGCGTGACATCAATGTAATTTAGCAGCCAAGGCCGTTGTTGATATAATAGAATGGTTTGCGTGACATCAATGTAATTTAGCAGCCAAGGAGAGTAGACCAGAATGTGCATGCATGAACAATGATGACTTCATTGTACTAGTAAGTACAATGGGTGGTAGATGCCATTGTGCAAGCATATATAATGTGCAACCATCACATTTGAAATGACTGAGCAAGGACAGCAACAAACCTGCATCAAAATTTGCATTAAGCTTGAACATTCCTCTATGGAAACTATTCAAATGATTCAGAAGGCTGCAGCTATGGTGGGTAGCTGGTGATTGGCAACTTCATCACAACATCAATATAGGTTATATAGATGAATGACCTTTCCCCTCAATAGACTTTGAATATAATCTTTAAAATAGTATACTATAGCCCTGGCTGGGGGCACAGTGGATTAGGCGCTGGCCTGCAAACCCAAAGGTTACTGGTTCAATTCCCAGCAATGACACATATAACCAGGTTGCAAGCCAGGTCTCCTACCAGGTCCTTAGCTGGAGGCAGGTGAAAGGCAACCATACATTGATGTCTCTCTCCCTCTCTCCCTCTTCCCCTCTCTCTAAAAATAATAAATAAAATCTTTTTTAATTAATTAATTTAATTTAATTAAAATAGTATACTATATACATGGCCAAAGTTCTGAAATATGTTAACCCACTTAACTCAAAAGAAAAATCAAAGGTAAATTTACTCTTCAAAGTCAGTCAACTCAAGGAAATAAAACTATATAACTGTAAATATTTTCTAACACTATTAAGTTATAAGAAATTTAATGGGCTACATAATTCTGTTTCTGTGAACCCCTTCTATTAAAAATATTCTTCTAGATATCATAATCCCATTTGTAGATCCTAAAACTTGCTGAGAAGGGGTATTGCTTTTTCAACTCAATATCCCATACAGTACCTTCCAGGAGCTTGTGTTTCTTTAATTGAAGTGAGAGCATACAGTGCTAAATTCTCTAAATAACTACGGCAAGGAGAAAAGAACTTAGGTCCCAGTAACAAAGAAGAGAGGTATACTGTGCTTGGAAGGATTGAGATATGATGATATGCAAACTGCCTGGTACAATTCCTATCACACAGAAAGAACTTAAAAATAACAACTTATATTTTCTTCAAATCAATTTTTGTACAGTTTTGTTATTATGGCTCTAAAATTCGTAAAAATTTTAATTTAGGTAATTAAGATATCTGCAATGAATTAAAGCACAGATATTTTTTTATTACAGAACATTAATTTAGTACTTTAATGTGTTCTCCTACAGTATAAATAATACTCAGTTAAGTTCTTTCAGTGCAGAAAATACCTGTTATGTATTTGAGATTTATTAATTGCTCTGTCACAGAATTTAAATCACTATTTATTGTCTCTTCTAACAGAAAAGTTTATTATATAGATTGCTTCATGTTAAGTTAACTTAAATTAAACCATTAAATACCCCCAGTGATCCAACAAGTGGGAATATTCAACAGAGCTTTATATTGTACATGTTTTATGACTATATATACTTACACATGTCAAAAAATGCTACAAAGTATGGGTGCAATGAAAATATGTCTTCTAAAACAGTACTAATATATAATTACTAAAAGTAAAATAACTTTATGAAAATAATGAAAGAATCACTAACTATTCTTAAGATTCTCTGGCTGAATTATAAAAGGTATAGCCTTATTAATTCACTGTGCTCAAAAATTAAAAATTTAAAGTCACTTTAGCTAAATCATATTTTGATATAAACAAAATGCCATATCCCAAAATGAAGACAAAGTCTAGGACAGCACAAGAAAATAATTTGATTTCTTAAAATGATCAAACTTTATTGTCTATGTCAAAGGCTTCCTATTTTACACAAATTAAGTGAATCTAAGGATAAAAACTGTAAATGTATAAGTAGATTTAAAATACATTTAATTGGTATGTACACTGTATCTTTTTTTTTTTTTTTTTTTTTTTTTTTTATTATTTTCAGAAAGAGGGGAAGGGAGAGAGGCAGAGAGGGAAAGAGACACATCAATGTATGGTTGCTTTTCACCCGCCTCCAGCCACAGACCTGACCGGAGACCTGGTCTGCAACCTGGTCATGTGCCCTGGCTGGGGAATGTACACTGTATCTTAATAAAGCTGTTATTTAAGAAAAATACCTGGCAGGTCTCTTTTCAAAAATCACAAATTCTGATGTAATCGCTTTATGTCTCCTGAATACTTAATTTTACTTCTTTATAATATATACAAGAGGAATCACAAAAAAAGAAAAAAAAAGATTCATTTCACAATTTATGTTTCTTTTCAATCAACTACTTATTTTGCCAAAAAAAGAAAAAAAATCGATTAATTCATTTGAATACCTATTCTGGTATTAGGAAAATGGCCTCTCTCTTACATACTCAGAACTTACAATACTATTGTTCAGAAAATCTGCATTTCTAAAACTTTTATTCATTCACATATTGAACTTCAAACTCTTAATTACCCTCCCAGTGGTACAAAAACAGAGGTCTTTAAAAAATGGGAAAGAATATAAATTTCAGACTGGTTGATTCTCAACCACACCTCCCAGATTTTGACACCTGGCCATATGGAAAAGGGAGAAGTTTTGTAGAAGTGAAGTCCTCTTCTCCCCACCCTCAAACATAGAACTTACCGGACAGAAAGATGTTATGGCTGGGAGTGTAAAGGGAAAATTGTGTAGTGGCAGGAAAAGATTTGAGGGACTCTTTTATCCAATATTCTGGGTTGTGGATTAGCAGCACCATGTTTACTCATTCCCTTAGTAATACATAAAGGAAAAGATCTAGCTTGGTGAATATGAGAAATAAATGTTTAATAATTAAATAATGAAGAATGTACATAGATACCTACATGCCCAGCCTTTAAATTTTTTAATTTAAATTGATTTAGAACTTGTGAAACACAAACCTTTATGGCAGAACTAGAAGTCTGTTCCCACCAGGCCCTCATAACTGATAGCAGCCAATCCGGCTCCTTCAAACTCTGAAGAATTAACTACATCAAGAGTCATCATTTTTATGCATTTAATACTTAAACAACAAATGCTACAAATTAAAAAATTCACAAAAGTCTAAATTAATGTGCCTTTCCCAAGAAACCTAGTTTTTTTGGCCAGGAAACACTGAGTGACTGGTAATTTACACTAAATCTCTTTAATATCCTATTAAGGATATTAATAGGTCAAATTAAAAAAGCAACTCTAATGATATATACCAATTGATCTCCCTACAATAGTTTTGTAACTGAAACTCTCTTACCTATAATGCTATATGACAAAGACTCTATTCTACCAGTAAGGCATTAGAATCCTATGTTGGCTACTAAAACTAAATTTATATTTTAAAGTTTTCAAATAACTTAGTTTTAGATCACAGTAACTTTCTGTCCATGAATATAAGTGTCAAGATTACCTTCTTACTCTCTTTACCATCATTACAAAGTTGGTAATTTCTCAATATAATAAAAATTATTACTTCACAAAACTTCTACAATAAAATTAAGAAAAACTTCTTGGGTTAAGTCTCTTATTTTCAGGATTTTTCAACTAAAGTTTTCAATCTAATTTATCTGAAGAGGATTTCTCAAATATATGGAAAGAGGGACAGAGGGAGGAAGAGAGGATGATCAACATTCCTTTAGGGATCCAAATTCAAGAGTTTTCAATATCCATATAAAAACTTCTGGAGTTCTGTTTGGTGTTATTTAAAGGTAAGTGTTGTTCTTTTCCTAAACCTAGCTAAAATTTTTTTCATCTTAAAAACAAAACAAAACTGCATCTACTGTCAACAGATGTTAAAAAGCACAGAAGAAACAGACTTTTAGTTCTATACAGATTCAACAAGTCTTTAAAAAACAATCTCAAGATACAAAGGAAATCAGTTAGTCAATTTATACCTGTGGATTTAAAGTGAAATATTTCATTAAAAGTCTTTTTATCATATTGTATTATCTGATATAAATTTTAAACTAGATCAAAACTGTAAATTCCAGAAAAAATGCTCAAGGACATTTTGGAACCCAGTGGATACAAAGTGAAACTAGGTCATCTAACCAATTTCATTACTAGAAAGTTCACAATTAAATCCACAGAATCTGTTAGAAAATGTCTGGCAACACATGAACAGTGAGCAGGGCTGATAAGTTTCTGTGCCATGTTTTAAGTTTTACTTCTCTCAACTAGGAAGGCAGCAAACTGCATTATACAACTCAGGGGGAAGACTGGTACACAAGGTTAATGGTACATGGTTTAACACATGAAAGAAAAATGTCTGAAGTTTTTTAATTACAGCATAAATATCCTCATTTAAATTAGAACCTTCCACTTCACTGTTCTTTTGAAACAAAAGGTACTGAAAACAATGCTCTAATGGACGTTAGATACCATTTGAAAAGATGAGAGGTGTCACATTAGACATGTAATTTCTAATTACTAGGAATGATAAAACTTGAGAGTATATCATTTTTTTCCTTTTTTTTAAACCAAACACACTTAGTAGAATATAAACCCAACTAAAAGAACAACCGTTGGGCAATCTAATATTTTTGGAAGCATTATTAATGTATCACTAATCAAGTTAGTCTTTTATTCTAATTTAATCAAAATTTGAACCCATTTTATATAATTATAAAATTATACAAAGTGTATGATTTGAGAGCTGAGTAAAAATAAGCTGAATATATTTCAAACATTAATTTCTATTTTTAATTGATATAAAAATGTCTTTACATAAATATTACATTAAAATGTTCCATTACTTATCAACTGAGTTTACAGTAACCATAAAATTACATGTTTTTAAATACAGGGATAAAGGCTATAAAGAAATGCTAATAAGAAAAAGGAGACAAGTCCTTTTTCAGATTATACAAAGTTAAATATTTTTCCCTTTTTTAAAGTAAACTTTAAAAATAATTGTTAAATGTAATTTAACAAACATATGTATCCATGGCTTGGTATTTAACCTTCTCATGTGCAGCCAACAAAAGAGCTTTAAACTCATTGACATAGCTGAGGATAAGGTCTGTTTTAAGAAACAGCATTAGTAGATGTGCCAATGTGAAATTTCAGGAAATAATAATTACATCAATAAAATTATATTGAAATTTTTCAGTTTTAAAGTATGTGTTTTACAACAGTCCACTGGCACTGTGGCTCAGTGGATTGAGCACCAAACTGCAAACCAAAAGGGTGCCCGTTCAATTCCCAATCAGGGCACATGCCTGAGTTATGAGCCTGGTCCCCAGTCTGCGGTGTGTGAGAAGCAATTGATCTCACCTCTCTATAAAAATAAAATAAGTAAGTAAAATCGGGGGGGCGGGGGGGGAGACCCACAAAATAAAACCTCCTAAAACAAAGCTTCAAATCACACTCTTTTATATAAACTTTACCACCACTGTTCATGTTGGCCAGATAATACCCTAGTTTTCTTTAATAAAGTAAAATAAAATGCATACCAGCAGCAACTACAGCTGGAGGAGGCGAGCCTGCCTCACCACCACTTGTCTGACTCATTGATGCTACAGATGTTTCTCTAGATGGAGGTAACTGTAACTCCTTTGGGAGAAGATCATATACAGATTCTGCGGGTGAGGGGAAAGAGGAAAAAATGGGAAGAGTATAAGTCAATAACCTAATATATGAGCATAAGTATGTCTTTTTCACTCATGAGAACTCTATTATTCACATCCACAAAAAAACTCCACAAAATTACAGCTGTAAAAATTACTAGCAGATATTTTTTCTTTTATTATATAATATTATTAAACAGAAGAATAAATTTTCCAATAGTCCTGTCCCCTGCTTCTTCTGGGCTTTACCTCTTATGCTTACGATGGTCTCTCAAAAAAGTTATTAAGTTTTAAAACTGGAAAAAATTAGACTAGAAGAATGTCAAATAACTCAAGATATTCCAATATTTCCCTGTATAATAATGAGTGTAACTTACTATCCTTCATGTATTAACTGCATTAGATAATTAATATATCAGCTTTAAACGGCATTCTCCAATTAGTCCATTAATCCTGGTTTTTTACATAGCACCTTTTACCAAGTATTTTAATTTGCTATCATAACATATTTTTCCCTTCTAACAAAGGTAAAAATTGTCATGGCTCAAGGAAGTATTTCTTACTCTGAGAAATACAAGAATAGAATACTCTTAAGTCAGAGAGCATTATTGCCTATATCATATTATGATTGTTTTTGTATCCCAGATTAAAGAATATTATTTTTCATGTATTTTATAATATTCTATCAAAAATTTAATTTATATCTATTGTTTAAACATTATTTTATAGTTATTATATGGTTTTGGACAGACACAATTCTCAACATATCCTCTAAAGATAGTAAAATCAATGCTGGAAGAACTTCAAAAGACCAATTAGAATCATATGCCCCAAGAACAGAGTAATGTGTAATGGTTCTCTGGGAACAGGGCATATGATTCTAATTGGTCTTGGACTTGCCTTATACTCCAAGAAACCCAACATTCCAATAATTAAATAAAATTAATTATTTTTATATAAGTGATTAAAATACCACAGGTAGCTATATAAGACATCTTAGTCTCAGTAACAAACAATTCCTTTTGTTAACCAATTACTGAATTTATTAAATACTCTGATCCTTTCAGTGAACCACTAATGTATATTAACTTTGATGTGGAGAGGAATAAGAAAGAACATTGTGAAGTAAAGCTAAAATTAGAAGTTGTACTATCAAATAATCCTCAGTAAAGCACCAACTTTAAAGTTTCTTCTGAAAAATCCTATTACCTAACATTTAAATTTGTATCTTCAAAGCATCTGGCAAATTTGACATCCGTCTGATTATATGACATGACTGAAAGTTTTCAACTTGTTAAAATGTTGCTGAAGTCTTAGGTAAATTACTTACATCTTTCAAAAAATACAGGGAGAACCTAATTAAAACAAATGCCATGTCATCAAATACTGATTTTAATACAATTATTTTTTCCAACCATATTGAAAACAAGAGTTCTTATACATGAGAAACACGGTCATTTCCTTTCCAAACAAACAAAAAGGAAATTTAAAAAAAAAAAAAAAAAATTAGCTTAGGCCCTGGATGGTGGCACAGTGGATAAGACACCACCAGCCCCCAGTCAAGGTACATAACCAGGTTGCATGCCAGGTCTCCAGCCAAATCTGTAGCTGAAGGCAGGTGAAAGGCAACCATACATTGATGTCTCTCTCCCTCTTTGCCTCTCTCCCTTACCCCCCTCTAAAAATAATAAATTTTAAAAAGAATTTTTAAATAAATAAATAAAACAAAAAGAAAAATTAGATTAGATGAAAAGAGAATATATTTATCAAGGGGTAAAATACTTATCTTAGTAATAGCCCCATCACTAACAGCACTTCACTGGTTGGGACTATTTCTCTACTCCTCTCATTATCAAAATAAAAAAATCAAATCAAAACAAGTCTTGTGGACTGAAACACTACCTTCCCTAAAGAAGGGTATAAATTGAGTCTATAAAAACAATGTCAATAATAATACATTGGAAAGTAACTAAATACAGAACTTAGATCTCAGACCTTTCCATAGTTTGCCCCCTTAAATAAATGAAGTTAAGATGAAAGGTTAAGTTGACAGTGTAGAAAGACTGGATTCATTTAATCATCAAAAGCATGTTCTGATTAACTGACTCAACTGTTTTGAAATGAAAGAAATCAGGAGTTTTATCACATCCATCCAAAGACAGCAGCAGTTAATATATTCATTACTATCACAGGCTCTGACTTCAGACAGAACTGGGTTGGGTCTGCTACTTTAAATCTCAGACTTTAAATCCTCATGTAAACTCCTTGTACTCCATTATCTCAAAGATATTTCCTATAAATTGTAACTGCATAACTCAACCACATACAATGGCCTCACTCTTAAATCTGATCTCTTAAGATGCAAAATTCAAGAAATATATATTATGCTATTTATACAACTGTCATTCGTCTCAAATTCAATCCAAATTAAACACTTTCACAGGCTAATGAAAAAACTCCTGAACATTTAAGTAGTGATAAAGACAAAGTTTCTTTTTATTTGTAAGTATTTTTCTCTTTTTTTAAGCTCTTTATTTTCAGAGAGAGAAGAAGGAAAAGACAGAGTGAAAGAAACATCAATATGCGAGAAAAGGAGATTGGTTGCAGCTCCCACGATGTCCCTACCAGGCAGGGGACCTGGTCTGCAACCTGGCTGGGACTCGAACAGGCGACCCTTCGGCTTGCAGGCGGGCACTCAATTCACTTTGCCACACCAGCCAGGGCTGGACATAGCTTCTATTTGTGAAAAGTGAGATTATGAAGATGGCCAACCTAACTTGCTTTTTAAGGCTTTTCTACTAGAGGATCAGAAAAATTCTACATAGTTATACTAAATTAGTAAATTGTCCGATGAAAAGGTTCTCAAGTTCTTATGAACAAGATGAAGAAATGTAAACATAATAAAATAAATGACTCTAAGCAACAGCACCCAAAACGTATAGGTTCAACTTGGAGGGAGGTGATTACTACACTGACAACTTGAACAAAAGTATAAATTTGCGAATGACACAGGCTTAAGGATATATGGTATATTACAATCATCACAGATTGTGAAAAGTTAGAATATTTGTCCAAAGGAATAAACTGGATTTTAATAAGGATTAATACCTGGTAAAGGTACTTACTCATTGTTTCTTTAAAATTAAGAAATGATTTTATTTTCTAAGAAATTCTGTCACTGGTCTACCAAGATTGGGTAACTGTAGTTTTAGATTTATATTTTTTATGTTAATGTTGCTAATAATTCATGCAATGTTTAATTAACTTACTTAATGGTTTATTATGAATATAAATTTAGCAAAATCCCAAAACAACTGCTTAAGTATCCATGAAGTAGACTTAGGGCAAATGTACTGGAATAAATAATTCTGCTATCATAAATTATTAACATAAGTGAATGATTAAAAAATTAGACTAAAAAAGAGAGCAAGCCCAGAAGAGCAAGAATTTGTCTAATGTTGGTGCAATGATGCAGAGCCCAGGGCAATTAAGGAAAAGGGAGAAATTATGGAACAAAATCATTTTCAGATATTGAAAGCAAACTAACGCTTCTGAATGTTGATGAAAATGTGAAGCAATGTAAAACTGGATGAACTGACAGAGGGCAGAGGTTGGTGGTCAGCGGTCACAGCCAGTCATTGTGGCAGACTGGCCTGGGTAAATCCTTCCCATTGCCCTGCCAACAGCAACTAACGCTCAACTAAAAGAAGGTGTACTCAGCCCACATGAAAGGCACACTTCAAGTGCCCAAGTCGTATGATATGGGAGTCTATGCCACTGGACACCTACATATTAGGCCATGCTACCAACACAGAGAGTCATAGCAGCTCTACCTAATACACAGAAACAAACAGTGAGGCTGCCAAAATGAGGACACAAAGAATCATGGCCAAGATAAAAAACAGATCAAGACTCCAGAAAAAGAAATAAAACAGAGATAAGCAATCAGATGCAGAGTTCAAAACACTGGTTGTTAAGGATGCTTAAGAAATTTAAGTATCTTCAACAGCGTAAGAAAGATCCAGTCAGAAACAAAGGATTCACTAATGGAAATTAAGAACAATTTACAGGAAAAAAGTATGGTGAATAAACCCAAAAATCAAATCAAGATTTGAAACATAAGTAAAAAACAACCAATCTGAATAAGAAGACAAAAGACTTCAAAAAAACTGAGGTAGCAATAAGGAACCTCTCAGACAACTAAAGGTGTTCCAATCTTCACATCATAAGGGTGCCAGAAGGAGAAGAGAAAGAGCAAGAAACAGGAAATATACTTGAAAAAATACTGAAAGAAAACTTTCTTAATTTGATGTAGGAAATAGACATGCAAGTCCAGGAAGCACAGATTCTCAAACAAGATGGATGTAAAGAAGCCCATTCCAAGACACATAATAATCAAAATGCCAAAGGTTAAAGAAAAAAAGAATCTTAAAAGCAGCAAGAAGCCCTGGCTGGTGGCACAGTGGATAAGGCACCAGCCTACGAACCCAAAGGTTGCTGGTTTGATTCCCCAGCCAGAGCACATCAGGAGGCTGCAAGCCAGGTCTCCAGCCAGGTCCGTAGCTGAAGCCAGGTGAAAGGCAAACCATACATTGATGTCTTGCTTCCTCTCTGCCTCTCTCCCTACCCATCTCTACAAAAATAATAAATTAAAATCTTTATTATTATTTTTTAAATTTTATTGCTGTTGTATTACATCCATCCCCTTTTTGCTCCCCTCTGTGCCCCTCCCCACCCACCCATTCCCCACAATGTCAATCCCACCTGTTGTCCATGTCCATGGTTCCTTTATATTACATTCTTGTCTAAGCTGCTCCCCTTCTTTGCCTCTGCCTCCCCCCTTCTCCCAACCCCGTTCCCCCTGACCACCGAAGGCCTATTCCTTGTATTCATATACTTGGTTCTGTTTTGCTTGTTGTTAGTTTTGCTCATTATTGTCGAAATCTTTATTATTTATTTAGATTTTATTTATTATTTTTCAGAGAGAGGGGAGGGAGAGAGAAAAAGAGGGAGAGAGACATCTACGTATGTTTGCCTTTAACCTGCCTCCAGCTACGGACCTGACTGGAGACATGGCTTGCAACCTAGTTATGTTGCCCTGGCTGAGAATCGAACCAGCGACCTTTGGGTTCACAGGCCAGCGCCTTATCCACTGTGCCACCAGCCAGGGCTAAAATAATAAGTAAAATCTTTAAAAAAAAAAGGGGCATCAAGAGAAAAGCAGTAGTGGCCCTGGCTGGTGGCTCAGTGGATTGTTACCCGCCTACGAACCCAAAGGTCGGTCACTCGTTCAATTCCCAGTCAGGGCACGTAACCAGGTTGTAAACCAGGTCTCCAGCCAGGACAGTAGCTGGAGGCAGATGAAAGGCAACAATACATTGATGTTTCTCTCCCTTTCTTCCTCCCTCCTTGGCTTTCTCTCTAAAAATAATGAATTTTTTAAAAAATTTATTTTTAAAGAAATAAAAAAAAAGAAAAGCAGTTAGTTACCTATCGGAGACTTCCCATAAGACTGTCAGCTGATTTCTCAAAAAGAAATTCTGCAGGCTAGAAGGGATTGGCCAGAAATATTCAAAGTCATGAAAAGCAAGGAACTACAACCTAGATTACTCTACATAGCAAAGAAAGCATTTAGAATTGGAGGACAGAAAGAGTTTCCCAGATTAGAAAAAGCTAAGGGAGTTTATCATCACCTAACCATTATTATGAAATGTCAAAGGGACTTATTTTTCAAAAAGGTCAAAACTATGAATAAAACATCAATAAATACATCTATCAACAACTGAATCTAAAGAAAACTAAGCAAATAAGAACAGAGACAGAACCATGGATACAGATAGGGTTTTGATGGTTGCGGGGTAGAGTGACATGTGGGGGAAGGGTGAAGAGATGGGGGGATTAAAAAGTACAAATAGGGAGTTACAGAATAATCATGGGAATGTAAAGCACAGTATAGGAAGTGGAGTAGCCAAAAAACTTATATGCATGACCCATGGAAATGAACAAAGTTGTGGGGATTGCCTAAGTGAGGGATATCCTGGGTGGATGATGACAAAGCAGGAAAAATTGAGACAACTGTAATTGCATAATCAATGAAATATAATAAAAAAATAAAAATAAGCTGACTGGCTGGCTTGCTTGGTCATCAGTTAACTCCATTCATGTCACTATTTCTGGGTCAGTTTGGTCCTTCATTCTTCAGCACTGGCTATGAAGGGGTGAGAGTCTCACTATACATAGTGCATCAGATTCAAAATCAACAGAAATGCTATCCTGAGGGTGAGCACAAGGCAGTGAAAGAGAAGGTACAAATTGGTAACTTAATTGTGCAGATTTTCCCCCTTCTCATGTGGGATCTGTTCCCTAACTGCTGGTTGCACATATCCCATTTTCTACTGTTTTATTCTGCTTGTCACTCAGTTCCACCAAAAGATGGAAAGACCTCAAATACCCATATTCCTTCACTTTCCCCCAGAGGAGTCCAGGGAGATAAAGAGAACAGCTTAGCCCTGGCTGGTAGCACAGTGGTTAAGGCGCCGGCCTGCGAACCCAAAGGTCGCAGGTTCGATTCCCCAGCCAGGGCACATAACCAGGTTGCAAACCAGGTCTGTGACTGGAGGCAGGTGAAACGCAACCATACATTGATGTCTCTCTCCCTCTCTGCCTCTCTCCCTTCCCCTCTTTCTGAAAATAATGAAATAAAATCTTTTAAAAAATAAATAAATAAAATAAAGAGAACAGCTACAGCTAAGAAATGCATGCTTTTCTTATTCTCTCTCAGCAAAGTAACAACATTAACAATACAGTTACAGCTACCATTTATTGAGCACTGGGTCAGGCGCAAGTACCATGCAAAGCTCATAATATACAGTCTGATTTAATTTCAAAACAATCCTGTGAGATAGGTTTTACCAATAAAGAATTTAAGGTTCAAGTAGTAGTAAAAAAAATTAGAAATACATGTGATAAAACAAGAGAAGAGAATAATAAATATACAGTTTGGACAGTGGTTTCCTATGGTGGAGAAATAGGAGATAAGATAGAGGAGCAGAAATAAGTTGAGCTGACAATAAATTCACAGATAATCTTTTTATTAAAGTATGTAATCTAATCTAAGCAATCAATAAAATACAAATTAAATTATGCATGGATAGTGCATAGGCTGAAGGGTTCCTATAAGGCTTAAATAAAATGATTTGTGAATTATTTTTTCTTTTTGGAATTTTTATCTCCACCTCACCACTGTTAATCTGATAGTGTTCAATGTTCAATTGCTGTAGAGTCAGAAAGATCAAAATTTTCAAAGAGCCCACCTACTTTGTGACTTCTCAGAAGACTTTTTAATTTACTTTCAAGTAACAAAATAAATAAACGTACACAACTACTACACAGACTTAACTGCAAATAAGATATTCCTGTTCAATTGAAAGAAAATAGCTAAATGGAAAATTCTGTGGTAAAAAGGATGACACTTTATGTTGGAAATGCTAAAAATCAACAAAAAGTGAATTAATGTTCAGCACAGGTATTATTTAAATAAAGAATACTTCCTGATATGAAATGCAAACACTATAATACTGGAAAGTTCATTTATAAATTTGTATATTGTTTTTTTTTTTTTTTTAAAGATTTTATTTCATTATTTTTTAGAGAGAAAGGAAGGGAGAGAGGCAGAGAGAGAAAGAGACATCAATGTATGGTTGCCTTTCACCTGCCTCCAGCCACAGATCTGACTGGAGACCTGGTTTGCAACCTTGTTATGTGCCCTGGCTGGGGAATCGAACCTGCGACCTTTGGGTTCGCAGGCTGGCGCCTTACCCACTGTGCTACCAGCCAGGGGGGTGTATATTGTTTTAAAAATGGGATTTCAGCCCTGGCCGGTGGCTCAGAGGACAGGTGCCAGCTTGCAAACCCAAAGTCGCTGGTTCAATTCCCAGTCAGGGCACATAACCAGGTTGCAAGCCAGGCCTCCAGCCAGGTCTATAGGTGGAGGCAGATGAAATGCAACCATACACCAATGTTTCTCCCCCTCTCTGTCTCCCTCCTTTCCCCTCTCTAAAATTAATAAAATCTTTTAAAATAAATAAATAAAATTTGTTTTAAAAGGGGGGAGGGCGGTATTTCAAAGGTGCCAGCCTATGAACCCAAAGGTTGCTGGTTCAATTCCCCAGCCAGGACACATAACCAGGTTGCAAGCCAGATCTCCAACCAGGTCCATAGCTGGAGGCAGGTGAAAGGCAACCATACATTGATGTGTCTCTCCCGCCCTCTCTCCCTTCCCCTCTCTCTAAAAATAATACATAAAATCTTTTTTAAAAGTGGGGGGTGATTTCTCTCTCTCTCTCTTTTTTTTTACTTTAAATACAAAGCTACTTCTAGCACCCAAAAGAGTTTTTAAAACTTTCAAAAAATACTTGCCAACGGTTTGGGAACTAATTGCCTTACCCTTGTATATGTAACTCTCTCAATAACTTAGTGAATCTGAAGGCTATGGTTACACATTAGACATTCTAAAACAAAATGTCTGGCACCTCCACAGTGCCAACATAATTTTGCATTGAAAAGAGACAGCATTCATTCTGTTAAAAACACTCAGGCTTCACAGTCATCATACTTGGCAACTCCACTGGAAAAATGTACTGGCTGCAGGTCTACTGGATATTTGGTTTCTAAAAGGTTATGAAATCCAAGAATAACTGGTAGGTAATGTTCTGTTTTAACAAATTTTTTCAAGTTTAAGTCAATTTACTAGTTTGCTGTCACATATTTACTTAATCATATTACTTCCTCCTGAATTCATTTTATTATTATTATCCATAACAATCTAGTGTTCTAAGGTAATCAGGAATATACTGCAGCATAAAATTATATCAATTTGGGGAATAAGAAAGCTAACTTGAATTCCATATTCATTTTAATATAGCACATTACATATTTTATTTATTTTTTAAATATTTTATTTATTATTCCCAGAGAGGGGAAGGGAGAGAAGCAGAGAGAGAGAGAGAGAGAGAAAGAGAGAGAAACAGAAATGTATGGTTGCTTTTCACCTACGGACCTGGCTGGAGACCTGGCTTGCGACTTGGTTATGTGTCCTGGCTGGGAATTGAACCGGCGCTTTTGGGTTTGCAGGCCAGCGCCTATCTACTGAGCCACCAGCCAGGGCTTACATTACATTTTTTAATAGGTATGAAAACCTTCACATTTATTTTCCAGGTAATTTTCTTAGCACTTATAAAATACAGAATTGAGTATACTTATTGAATTAAACATTCTAATTATTTATTCTTATTTATATATTATTTTCTGAAGAAATTAAGGCTATTCTAGAAGAAAAAACTTTCTAGTCATACCTATGATAAAAACTACTGAGTAAATCATTTACAGCTTATTTATAATTTTCAAAGCTCTTACTATACTCTTACAATAGAGTTGTAAGAACTGAGGAGTTCAGGCAGAGTCCAAGATGAGTGAAGAGGATCCAGAGCTGAGTGTCAGAAGCCCAGTGGCATTAGTAGGGTATTAAGTGTGATGAGGAATGAGCTATTAATCTGCTTTCAAAGTAGGACTCCATAAAAGACTTACTAATTAAAAAGGAGAAATACGGAAAAGTAATCAAAGTGAGTATCATCAGTAATGACACAAATCAAAACTATATGCCACCAGAGAGGATGCTATAAGAATACATCATTATTTCTGATATTCTTGTCAAAGATACATAATTTGAATGTAATCATGAGGAAGTATACAATCTCAAACATTAAAAAAAAAAAAAAGTATTTCATAAAATAGAATAATAAGTTCTAATTTTCAAAAGTATCAGAACCATGAACATCCAGCAAAAGCCAAGGAACTATTTCAGACCAATGGAAATAAGACATGACAACTAAATAGACATGTAATTCTAAACCAGACCCTTATGCTGGACAGAACATTATAGGGACAACTGAAGAAATCTAAATAGGGTCTGAGGATTAGATGGAATAAAATCTATTGACACTATTTTTAAAAGGTTATTTTTAGAGAGAAGAGAAGGGAGGGAGAAAGGGAGAGAAACATTAATCAGTTGCCTTTCACACACCCCCAAGTGGGGACCCAACCCACAATCCAAGCATGTGCCCTGACTAGGAATTGAACTGGTAACCTTTTGTTGCACAGGCTGGCACTCAATCCACTGGACCCCATCAGCCAGGGCTATTGATGTTATTTTTTTTTATTTGGTGGTTATACTGAATCATAGTATATCACTGCAGCTGTGTTTTAGGTTTTCCCAACCTAAAACGTGCCCCAAATTTACACGTAAACTGGTTACAATCTATGACTGTCTCTACCATAAACCTGTAAGCTCTGTTACAGATGGAACCACATCAGCTTAAACTATATGCATTCAGTGAGGGGTTACTAGGAATCATTTGAGTTATATATTATTGGAACTACTAATAAAATCAATGTTGGCAAATAATTTTGTTTGTTAGAAATACTAATGTATTCAGAGTTGATGGCACATCATGTCAGCAACTTCCTCCAAAACAGTGTAGGAAATCTCTACACTGTACTTACAACTCTTTTATAAGTTTGAGATTGTTCCAAAAGATGTGTATGTGAATATTTCGCTATACATGTATTGGTTAATTACTACATGATCAAAAATTCAACTCTGTAACCTAATTTTAGTTTTTAAAATTGCAATTTCCAAAGAAAGGAACATCAAGGGAAACAAGCTTATTTAAGGTCTTCATATATGGATATATGACCATCAAAAAATGACCTACATTGTCCTTCCCCTAACGTTTGCTATTTCTAAAATCAATGAAATAAACAAAACCAAACACTTTGGTAGTACACTGAGAATGACAAATAGAACAGGAATTTAAACATGGTTAGGAAACTGACAGAGAAAAGTCTAACAATTGATGATGCTCCAGGCACACAGGCTGCTTTATTTTTGTTTTGCATACAAAATCTGTCCCAGAACTGGGATAGAAAATCATTAATTTATTACTTGCTTTTAAAATACAGGTATATAAGAAATAAAAATTAAATTTACCCATGACCTCACCACCCAAAGATGAATATTAAAACACTAATAATGTTTCTCTCTCACATCAATGTTTCTCTCCCTCCCCATCTCCCTTCCTTCCCCTTTCTTTGAAAATAAAATATAAATAAATAAATAAAACATAGTGATCAAGGGATTCCTTTTGCTAGCATGAGATAAGGCTAGTGGGGAGAAAGCAGATCATTCAGGGCCTTAGCATCTTTGATAAGGTGAAGATAAAGTTTATTGAGTGGATGAATGGATGAATAGATGCATGAAACAGTTGGTACAAAAGGACTCAGGAAAGTCCTTTCTAATGATGTGAAGAGGAATTTCTAACGTGTCAGAAAACAAAAACAATTAAGTTCTAATTATTCAAATTAGTTCACTTTTTAGGGAAGAGGAACCAAGTAAAAAAAAAAACAAACCATAATTATTATTGTCCTAGGAAGACTGAAAATACAGATGGGAAGGTAATCAAGAGGTGAACACATATTAACAACACAGTTCTGCAGCTGTGTTTTAGGTTTTCCCAACCTAAAACGTGCCCCAAGTTTACACGTAAACTGGTTACAATCTATGGCTATCTCTACCATAAACCTGTAAGCTCTGTTACAGAGGGAACCACATCTGCTTAAACTACATGCATTCAGTGAGGGATTACTAGGAATCATTGAGTTATATATTATTGGAACTACTAATAAAATAAGTAATAATCCCTGCCCTCAAAAGTGCAAGCAACAAGGAGGTATTATTGAGGTATTCTATGAGCTTTATTTCTTTTATTCAAAAGGCAATCCGGTGACTATCTCATGCCCATTTCAAGATGACTCTAACTTTACTTCAAAATACAGTTTTCCTTTCCGTAGGTCTTACACTTTCTACAATACATTTCTGGACTGCAGACGCATTATGGTTAAAAACTCACATGTACAAACCACAGTATGGTGATTATCCATGGGATTGGTGGGGAAGAGAACAGGGTAAAGGGGGGATAAATGGTGATGGAAAGAGACTTGACTTGGGATGATGAACACACAATACAATATACAGTTGATGTGTTATAGAATTATATGCCTGAAACCTGTAAGTTTATTAACCAATGTCACCCCAATAAATACAATTAAAAATGCAAACGTTTTATCCTAATAGTTATTTTCTGAGAGCAATCAAACCGATGGCTTATTGTCCTAGGAATGAATATGTTTAAGATAAATTTAAGGAAGCAAATAATATCCTTTCTATTTAGCTATAATCAGTACAAAAAAATGACTATTGCATTTTAAACTGTGCAGTCCCAAGGTTTGCTCATTTGAGCAAGGTCAAAATTTTGTATAATATATATTCAAATGAATAGGAAGGAAAAAAAAAAGTGCCCTGTTTGGTCTAAACAGTGTCTTAAAATATTTTGAGCCCTGGCTGGTGGCACAGTGGATAAGGCGCCGGCCTGCAAACCCAATGGTCGCTGGTTCGATTCCCAGCCAGGGCAACATAACCAGATTGCAAGCCAGGTCTCCAGCCAGGTCCGTAGCTGGAGGCAGGTGAAAGGCAACCACACATGGATGTCTTCCTCCCTCTCTGCCTCTCTCCCTATCCCTCTCTCTAAAAATAATAAATAAAAAATCTTTTAAAAAAAAGTTCACAGCCCAATGGGGAGCTGCCAAATCTTTAAAAAAATTTTGGCTTCTCTTTTCGATTTAGAAATTTTATTTTATTTTTTTATTGATTTATTGTTTTTGTAATACGTTTGTCTCCCTTATCCCCCCACGGCTCTCCCCCTCCCCCACCCTCCACATCTCCTCTCCTACAGTCAATCCCCACCTTGCTGTCCATGTCCATGGGTCATTTATACTAGTTCCTTGACAGATTTCTGGCTTCTCTCAATAAATCACAGGTTCTGGCAACATTATGTATATATTCTCACAGAGAAAACTGACCTCTTTTGTGTCATTTTCAGTTCCTGTAAGTACGATTCAGCCAATTTACTGATTTATGTTACACTGACTCCTTGCAGGCATCTGAGTTTCCAATTTCTATGTACACTAGGAGTTGCAAGATTGTGGTCTTTTTTTGAAATGGGAGAAGAGAAAAACAAAAAAGATGAGTCTTTCTTAAAGAATCTTTGCAAGAGCTTAAAGACTAGAACAGTGGTCTTAACTTTCTTGATCATAAAGATCATAGCTTTCTTGATCCCTCTCCAAAAAGTAAATTTAATGAGAAAGAAATTGTATAAAATAGTCAAGGCCTGGTAAGTACCTGATCTTCCACCAGAGGGTGAAATAAAGATGTAGTACCAAAACATATCCCATAAAAAAAAAAGAAAAGAAGAAAAAGGCATACAAGTACTTTCACAGAACTTAAAATCTGGCTTTTACAGAGTTTACATAGTCTAGGCTACTTCATTATGTTATATATACATTTAGAAACTATATTTATATAGTTCATAGATATAGAAACTATATCTAGGGCCAGAGACCAAGAATTTGCCCAAAATCAGATACTTAGCAGAAAAACCAAAATTGGAAAGCAGTTTCTCAAAAACCAACAGTTCAAGTTAATATTAACTAAGGATCTAAGATAATTGTAGATACAAATATGTACTCTTTACAACATAGTGTTTTTCCATTTTATTTTATTAATATTTTTATAGATTTTTAAAAATTCAATAAAGGCCACTTACAAAAAGTAGAAACTCATTTCCAATACTTAAAAGAACTGAAAGGTGGTACTCAAATACATGTACATGCATGTTCATAGCATGTGACTGGCAGTACTATTTAGAATAGTCAAAAGATGAGAAGAACTCAAATGTCCATCAGAAAATGAACGTATAAGCAAATTGTGGTAGCCATACAATGGAACAGTATTCATCCATAAGATGAAATGATGCATTAGCAGATGCTACAACTTGATAAATCTTGAAAACATTACACTAAGTGAAAGAAGCCAAACACAAAAGGTCACATACTCTTATGATTCCACTTACATAAAATATCTAGAGTAGGTAAATACATGGAGAAGAACACAGATCAGTGGTATGCAAGGGCTGAGGAATGATAGAGATGGGAACAACTGTTTACTGGTACAAGGTTTCCTTTTGGGTTAATGTTTTTGAACTAGATAGAGGTGGTGGTTACATATACTACTGTGAATTGTTCATTTTAAGATAGTTAATTCATGTGAATTTCACATCAAAAAAGAAAATGTTAAGAACAACTTATTTGACCAACATGAGAATGATGCCACATAATCCAAAACAACTGCTCTTCCTATTAGAAAAACAAAAACATTTAAACTGCGAGAAAAGATATTATAAAGAACATCTCAGCAAATCTCACATCATGAGAAAGAAATTTATCACAGGAGGGAAGCAAGGTGGTTTGGTGTCAAATTGAGTAGTTATCTCTCTCTTTTTTTTTTTAAGATTTTATTAATCATAAAAAGAGGAGAAGGGAGAGAAGCAGAGAAGGAGAGAGACATCAACGTATGGTTGCCTTTCACCTGCCTCCAGCTAAGGACCTGGCTAGAGACCTGGCTTGCAACCTGGTTATGGGCCCTGGCTGGGAACTGAAACAGTGACCATTGGGTTTGCAGGCCAGTGCCTTATCCACTGCGCCACCACCCAAGCCCTTATATATTTTTAAAGATTTTATTCTTTATTTTTTAGACAGAAAGGGAGGGAGGGAAAAGGAAAGAAAGAAACATAATTGTGTTGCCTCTCCTATGCCCCCAACTGGGGACCTGGCTCTCAACTCAGGCCAAGTGCCATGACCAGGAATCAAACCTGCAACCTTTTGGTTTACAGAATGACACTCAACCCACTAAGTCACACCAGCAAGGGCATAAACTGATTATTATTTGAGCCCCAGCTCCACTGCTAGCTAATGTATTCCTAAACAAGTTACTACATTTAGTCTATCTTCCTCTGTAAAATAGGAGCTATGATAACATCTATACTTCATAGGGTTGTTCTAAGGATTAAATATGATAATTCAAGAATGCAATGGCCTAGGCTCTTACAAAGAATTAAACAAATTTTAGCTATTAATATTAATGATATAATTTTATTAATATTGCCAATATCATTAATTGATATTAATGCCATTGGAAATTTGTAACTTGTAGGTCTCTCCATCATCAAAAGTTGTTTGTACATGATAGCACTGACAAGTACAATGTTCAAACCTTAATAAATTCTTTAATTTAGAAAGGATTACGGAGGTTGTGTATGAGCCAAGACCAGCCATTCCTATGGAAAAGGCACTGTTAACAGCTGTAAACTGGGTAGGATAATGCCTCAGGATATCTCCAGGGCAGGGCAAACAATATTGGCCAGGTTGATGGATCCCAGATGTGGCACCCACCTGATGGCTCTGTGGCTCTGCCTATCTTACTGTCTGGGAAAAAGCTATTCTCCAGCCCTTGCCTTAATGCTAGACTTAAGATTCTCCCTGTATGCCACTGGTGCCTTTCAAGCTGCTACCCCAGTGCTGGAGCTCAGAAGGAGTGAGACTGAGTAAGCTTAGGAGTGGGTTCTCCAGGAGGAACTGCGTGGGACTCCAGAAGTTTCTTCTACCGACTCAATCCCTGCTGGTTTTTGCAGCCAGAAGTTATACAGACTCATCTTCCTGGTACTGGAATCCTGCGATGGGGGGCCTGGTGTGGGGCTGGGAATTCTCGCTCCTAAGATATCCCTGCTGAATTTTTATCCACCACTTGTGGATGTGGGACCAGCCAGTTCCACATCTCTACCAGGTAGACCAGTTTAAATGGATGTGATTTCTTTAATTTCATAGTTGTCAGACGTCCAGTCAACTCAATTTCTGATGGTTCTGGGTAATAGTTGTTCCATTACTTAGTTATAATTTTGATATGGCTGTGTGAAGACATGAGTAATGTCTACCTATGCCATCATCTTGACTGGAAGTCCCCTATTCCCTCTCCTTTATTTAGAATATATAGAAGAAATGATAATCCAAAAATCATACACATCACAAAATCAAACCTTTAGAGAGAAATGCATTCTAAGTTCTGCAGTGCATGACATAAATGAAAAACTTGAAGAGGACTTAGATGGATGCAACAAATATAAACACTTAAACTAAAACCTGTGAACTCTGGCTGGTGTGGCTCAGTGGATTGACTGTAGCCTACAAATCAAGGGGTCCCAGTTCAATTTCTGGTAAGGGCACATGCCTGGGCTGTGGGCCAGAAGAAACCCTTTCTTCTCCTCTAAAAAAGGAGTAAATAAAAAATTTTTAAATTAAAATTTGTAGGCCCTGGCTGGTGGCTCAGTGGATAAGGTGCTGGCCTGCTAACCCAAAGGTCGCTAGATCATTTCCCAGCTAGGGCACATAACCAGGTTGCAAGCCAGGTCTTTAGCCAGGTCCGTAGCTGGAGGCAGGTGAAAGGCAACCAAACATTGATGTCTCTCTCCCTCTCTGCCTCTCTGCCTCTCTCCCTCCCTCTCTCTCTGAAATAATAAAATCTTCCAAAAAAAATTTTAAATCTGTGAGAAAAACTAAAAGATGGTATCATAAAAGTGTCAGAGCTGGAATATTCTGCAGAATATACGTATATCCTTTTTATTTTAAAGATTTTATCTATTATTTCCAGAGAGAACGGCAGGGAGGGAGGAAGAAAGGGAGAGAAGCATCAATGTATGGTTGCTTTTCACCTGCCTCCAGCTAAGAACCTGGCTGGAGACCTGGCTTGCAACCTGGTTATGTGCCCTGACTAGGGAATCAAACCAGAAACCTTTGGGTTCACAGGTTAGAGCCTTATCCACTGAGCCATGCCAGCCAGGGCAGAATATAAGTATATTCTTTACAAGTGCACAAAGAACATTTTCTAGTGCAGACCCCATGTTAGGACACAAAACAAATCTCAATAAATTTAAGAAGAAATCATATCAAGCACCTACTCTGACCATAATAGTATGGCTACACTAAGTGAAACAAATGAAAACCCACATGAAACCAATGGTAAAGGGAAGGAAACCAGGGTTCAAATTGATGATTTAGAACATAAGGAAGAAAAAAACAGTCAACTAGTACAGAATGAAGAAACAAGAATTGAAAAAAAAGAGGAGAGGCTTAGGAACTTCTGGGATAATTTTAAATGTGCCAACATCTGAATCATAGGAGTGCCAGAAGGAGAAGAGTAACAGCAAAATGTTCAAAATTTATGTGAAAAAATAATGAAGAAAAATGTCCCTAATGTGGTAAAGGAAATAGACATACAAGCCCAGGAAGCACAGATAGCCCCAAATAAGATAGACCCAAAGAGGACCATACCAGGACACATAATAATTGAAATGCCAAATTTTAAAGATAAAGAGAGACCTGGCTGGTGGCTTAGTGGATAAGGCACCGGCCTGGGAACCCAGAGGTCGCTGGTTCGATTCCCAGTCAGGGCACAGGGCCAGGTTGCAGGCAAGGTCTCCAGCCAGATCTGTGGCTAGGGGCAGGTGAAAGGCAATCATACATTGATGTCTCTCTCCCTCTCTGCCTCTCTCTACCCTTCTCTCTAAAAATAATAAATAAAATCTTTCTTAAATAAAGATAAAGAGAGGATCTTAAAAGCAGCTAGGCAAGAGTTACCTACAAAAGGGTTCCTATAAGACTATCAGCTGAGTTCAGCTGATTTCTCAAAAGAAACTTTGGAGGCAAGAAGGGACTGGCAAGAAGTATTCAAAGTGATGAAAAGCAAGAACCTACAACCAAGATTACTTTATCCAGCAAAGCTATCATTCAGAATGCACAGGCAGATAAAGTGCTTCCCAGACAAGATAAAACTAGAGGAGTTCATCATCACCAAGCCATTATTATATGAAATGTTAAAAGGACTTATTTAAGAAAAAGAGGATCCAAACGGAACACTAAAATGACCACATTCACAACTATCAACAACAGAATCTAAAATATAAAAACAAAGACAAACGAAGCAAATAACCAGAATAGGAACAGAACCATAGGTACTGGGGATCATTTGGAGGGTTATCACCTGGGAGGGGGAGAGGAAAAGAGAGGTGGTGAAATGGGAAGATGGTACAGGGATTAAGAAGGATAATTGGTAGGTACAAAATAGACAAGGGGATGTTAAGGATGGTATAGGAAAGAACTTATATGCAAGAACCATGGACATGAACTAAAGAGGGATGGGGCTGCAGGAGGGAAGGAGGGAACTGGATGGAGAGCAAAGGGAAAAGAAACTGGACAACTCTTAACAGCATAATCAACAAAATATACTTTAAAAATAAATTTACATTTAGATATGTATCATGCCTAGAAATGTGTGAAAGAATAATCACCAACATGTTAATAACGGTTGGATATAAATATAGCAGGCTATCTAATGTGATTTGTCCTTGTTTTGTACTTTTCCACATTTTTTAAAAAATATTTTATTTATTTTTAGAGAGAGTGAAAAGGAGGGAGAAAGATAGGGAGAGAAACATTGATGTGTTAGAGAAACATTGACTGCCTCTCACACACCCATAACTGGGGACCTGGCCCGCAACCTAGGCATGTGCCCTGACTGGGAATCAAACCAGCAGCCTTTCAGTTTGCAAGCCAGGAATGAATCCACTGAGCCACACCAGCCAGGACTGTTTACATATTTTTAAAATTCAAGGTAGGAATATATATTTCTAATAAATTAAACATAAGGCGGCATTATTAAAGAAAAGAAGTAAAAAATGAAAAAGAAAGACCAATGGAGGATAACTTCAAGGGGAAAATGAGGTTGTTTCTTCAATTAATTCCTTTCCTCATCCCATTTTTCTATCATATTCACCCTGTTAACCATGCCCAATCCTCAATGACCTTAACCACTCATCTCTAATGTCCCTGAACCATAGATTCTAAGGGTTTTTTGTTTTTGTTTTGTTTTGTTTTGTTTTTTTGGTGTGTTCTTTGTTTTTATTTTTGTTTTTTTAGCTACAGTTTACATTCAGTATTATTTGGTATTAGTTTCAGGTACACAGCATAGTAGTTACACAAACATACTTTACAACTGTTCCCCATTGCTGCTATTTCCAGTACCCACCTGGCATCACACATAACATTACTTCCAAGATTTTACGAAGAAAAATATACAGATGAGTACCACTATAAATTCATGGTCTTGCCCTGGCTGGTAGCACAGTGGATAAGGTGCCAGCCTGTGAACCCAAAGGTTGTAGGTTCAATTCCCTGCCAGGGCAACATAACTAGGTTGCAAGCCAGGTCTCCAGTCAGGTCTGTGGCTGGAGGCAGGTGAAAAGCAACCATACATTGATGTCTCTCTCTCCCTCTCTGCCTCTCTCTTCCCCTCTTTCTAAAAATAACAAAATAAAATCTTAAAAAAAAAAAATTCATGGTCTTCCTCAAAGTGGTTCAGGGAACCTAGTTTTTTCCTTTTAATATTTTTCCTCAGCTCCTCACCACCCCCCTCCCTCTTCTCACAACAGTTCTCTTAAAGCCACTACCCTGTATCTATCATGCCTGGCAAATACTATTTTCTCCAGAGAGAACAGGCATGAATTTTCCATTTGTCCTTCCCCAGGTACAAATTAGCCTTACCTCTCTCTCTTTAGACTCAGGTAAAGAAGAAATGCTGTGTACTAGATACCCTTTTCTTCCGTGCTCCTCCAAAACTTTCTTTACTGTCCTTAATCTTCAACTCACTCACTCTACAAGATTCCTATTCCTTTTGTATCTTCCTAATTCTGACCTTCTGTTTCCTTCACAACCACACTTAGTACAACAGAAGTTCTCCTTGCTAGTTACTACCACTTCCTCTATTCACATTTATTACTTAATCAACTACTACTTGGCTTATGTTCCACTACTCCATTAAAACGTCTGTTATTAATAAACTCCTAATTGACTTGCTTGCAACTTTTGATACTAGTGACTACTGTTTTCTGGAAGCTCCTCTCTCCACTATCTTCTGGTTTTCGTTTTGTTTTTTCCTTCTCTCATTGACTCCTCTTTAGTCTATTCCATTTTCCATGCCCCTTACATTTTGTTTCTTTCCCCAGGGAAATGAACCCTCAACCTTCTTTCTCATTCTTCTCTCCTGACTATTCATTTCAACTTCAACCATAACTCCAATGATATCCATAAGTTGATGAAGATCAATGTTTGCCTCCAGTTCCAGATTTATAGATATAAATGCTTACTGAAACATTTCATCCTTAATATATCCAAAACCAATCTCTTGATTTGCTTACCTGCCCACCCATCAGTCTTTTCCATCTCATTAAATGAGAACTCCATTCTTCCAGTGGCTCAATCAAAAACTTTTGGTATTTTTCACTCAACTTTTTCTCTCACATTTCACAGCCAATCCATAAGCAAATCCTGTCTGCTCTTCTTCCTACAAAATATATCCAGAATTCCATCACTTCTTGCTACCTCCACTACTACCATCCTTTCTGTCTCACCTGTACTAATGCAATTGCCTCTTGACTGATTTACTAATTCCTATGGTTTATCATCTACACTGTAACCTCAATAATCCATTTAAAACCTAATTCAGATGACATCACTCCTGAGTTCCCATCTCAGAATAATATCCAAAGTCCTTACATGATTTAAGCACCCTAGCACCTCTCTCACTTTATCTATATAATTCTCCTCCCACCCACTCTGCTCTAACCACATGGGCCTCCTTACTGTTTCTTGAACATGCCAAGCACCTTCCCAATCTCACATCCTCTGTCTGTACTTGCCATTCCTCCATCTAAAAAATTATTTCCCTAGGTAACCCCAGAGCTTACTCAGTTCCCTCAGCTTTCTGTACAAATGAGGCACTACTTCTTTGAGGCACTCTGACTATCCTGTATAAAATAGCCTCCCCTATCACTTTGTTACCTTTTCCTAACCCTGCTTTGTTTTTTCACTCCCTGAAATTATTTTTTACTGATATAATTCACATAACATAAAGGTGGCCCTTTTAAATTGTACAATTCAGTGGTTTGAGTACATTCACAAAATTTTGCAGTCATCGTCACACTACATAATTTCAAATTTTTTATAACAACCCTCCCAAAAAACCCATACCCATTAGTTGCCATTCCTGACTCCCTCATATCTCTTGAGTCCCTGGCAGCCACTAATTTACTTTCTGTCTCTATGGATGAGCTATTCTCATCCTCTGTCATTTGATAATTATTTGTTTGTCTGTTTCCAACCACTAGCATATAAACTAGTGAGGGCAGGGACTTTGTTTTCTTTACTCCTACATTTCCAGAATCTAGATTAGTGCCTGGTGCATAGCAGATGCTCACTATTCCACATGCATCTTCATTTCAACATATACAAAACTAAACTCACTATCTTCTGCTGCCTTATTTTTAGCATGAAACAATTATTTTAAAGTAGCACTTAAAAATTGTGTGACTGGAAAAAAAAAAAATTGTGTGACTGTCTGCCCTATTAACAATGCTGAGCCTCTTTATACTTAAAGCACTGGGAAGGAAATAATACTGAACAAACTGTAAGTGGTTCCCTTCCCAAATATCTTAATATTCAGTGTATTAATGACTTAAACTTATACTTATTTAGTTAATAACCAAATAACATTATAGCAACGTATCATAATTTCTACCCCTCCAAACCTACTTTCTCCCTGGCCTTTTCCTAAAACCTTCTTTACTAGACAACAGAGGTTAAGGTCTACCAAGGATAAGCCTCACTTATCTATTCTTTATTAACTTTAGGTCCAAGACCTATTTTAGAACACCTTGGAGGAAGATTAACCTAGACAATTCTGAATAGTCCCCCTGCCCCCAGGCTAGAAATAGTACCAAAAAATTTAATAGCTAACGCCAGTCTCCAAGGTTTATCATGGTGAAGCACAGTCATCTGTTTTTAACTATTTACATCATATGCCCTTTACTGTATAAAGAAAACATTAGACATGTTATAACTGTGTAAAATACCATTTGTTGACTATATATAATATTTTTATATTATATATAAAAATAGCTTTTTGTGATACCTGAGGTTCTTAAATCTCTAAACTACTAATTCAGGCTCCCATCATATTCAGCCCTGGTATGATTTACCACATCTTTCATGGTTATACCTTTTCCCTCTCTTACCTTTCCCTTCCCTCCCCAATTTCTAGCTCTATGATCTAACCATACTAATTCAATTTCTTTATTTTTAAATTATATTTCATTGATTATGCTATTACAGTTGTACCAATTTTCCCCTTTGCCCTCCTCCACCCCACACTCCCTCAGACAATCCCCACACCATTGTTTATGCACATGGGTTCTGTGTATAAGTTCTCTGGCTTTTCCATTTCCAATGCTGTACTTTACATCCCTGTGACTATTCCATAACTATCTATTTGTACTTCTTAATTCCCCCACCTCTTCACCCATTCCCTGACACTTCCATCCATCTGGCCACCATCTAAACCCTCTCCATATCCATGATTCTCTGTTCTTGTTTTTAAGATTCAATTGTTGATATATATATATATATTTTTTTTTTATTTCATTGATTTACTTTTTTTTCTTAAATGACACTTTATCTGTTTGTTCCCCATTTCTTTTTTTCTTTCTTTAAACATTTTATTTATTATTTCCAGAGAGAGGGGAAGGGAAAGAGGCAGAGAGAGAGAGAAGAATCAATGTATGGTTGCCTTTCACCTGCCTCCAGCCACAGACCTGGCTGGAAACCTGGCTTGCAACCTGATTATGTGCCCTGGCTGGGGAATCAAACCAGCGACCTTTGGGTTCGCAGGCTGGCACCTTATCCACTGTGCTACCAGCCAGGGCCCTGTTTTACATTTTTTATCTTTTCTTAAATAAGTTCCGGTAACATTTCACATAATAATATGGTGATGATGAACTACCTTAGCTTGTTTGGGAAGCTCTTTATCTGACCTTCAATTCTAAATAACTTTGCGGGCAGAACAATCTTGGCTGTAGGTCCCTGCTTTTCATGACATTGAGTATTTCTTTCCAATCCCTTCCAGCCTGCAAAGATTTTTTTGATAAGTCAGCTAACAGTTTTATGAAAACTCCCCTGTAGGTAACTCTCTGCTGCTTTTTTCTTGCTGCTTTTACGATTATCTCTTTATCTTTAACCTTTGGCATTTTAATTACAATGTGTGTTGGTGTGAGCCTCTGCATCCATCTTGTTTGGGACACTTTGTGCTTCCTAGATTTGCATGTCCATTTCCTTCACCAAATTTTCTTTCATTACTTTTTCAAACAGATTTTTAATTTCTTGCTCTTTCTCTTCTTTCTGGCATCCCTATGATGCAAATATAAGCAGGGGCTGCTTATATTAGCCTCCTTATTTTGGATTTTTTTTTTTTTCCTGTTGTTCTGATTGGCTGTTTTTTGCTTCCTTATGTTCCATGTCATTGACTCTCAGCTTCATCCATTCTACTGTTGTTTTTCTGTAATTTGTTCTTTATTTTAATTAGTGTATCCTTCTTTTCTGACTGGATCTTTTTTATGCTATTGAGGTCCTCACTAAGTTTCTTGAGCATCCTTATAACCAGTGTTTTTGAACTCTGGATCTGATCTTATCTCCATTTAATTTAGCTCTTTTTCTTGAGTTTTTATCTTTTTTTTTTTTTTTTTTTTTTTTTTTTTTTTTTTTTTTTTTTTTTTTTTTTTTTTTTTTTTTTTTTTTTTTTTTTTTTTTTTTTTTTTTTTTTTTTTTTTTTTTTTTTTTTTTTTTTTCATTTCTGCTCATTTTGGCAGCCTCCCTGTATTTGTTTCTGTGTATTAAGTAGAACTGCTTTGACTCCGTGTCTTGTTAGTATGGCCTAACATAGTAGGCATATTGTAGGGACCAGTGGCACAGACTCCCATATCATTCAAGTTGGGTACTTGAGGTACACCCTCCTCTCATAGTTGAATCTTGTTTGCTGTTGGCAGATCAACAGGAAGGATTTACCCAGGCCAGTCAGCTGCAAAGAACTGACTGTGACCACTATCAACCTCCACCCTCTGCAGAGGATCAGCTGTGCAGGGGCAGGGTGGTGGTGCTCTGATGTGGTCTGCAGGCTATCCACTGGATGCGCTGGCCCTGGGGTTTCCCGGGTGGTGTAAACCAAGGTCAGCCCCACAACCTGTGTCATCCTGGGGGCCACCCTGCCTTAGTTTTAAAGCAATCTGAGATGGCTGCTAATTGTGCGAGGCTTGGAGATTTCCAGGTAAAGCCAAGTTGTGAATCTAGGCTGGTTGCTGCTATTGCCAAGCCTGGGGATCACTGAGGCCAGCTATTGCTTGTTTAAGAGGATTTAGAAATCATGTAGCTTGAGCCAAGACCAGCCATTCATATGGAAAAGCAGCTTAGGTACCCCCCACCCCAGCTGGGTGAGGTGGAGTCTCTGGGGGTCTCAAAGGCAGGCCAAACAGTGTTAGCCAGGTTGATAGAAGAATCTCAGATATGGCACCAGCTTTTGGCTCTGTGGCTTGGTGGCTCAAAGCCTCAGTCTGGATGGATGTGGTTTCTTTCCTTAATTCTGTAGTTGTCAGACTTTCATTCAACTAGATTTTTGATGGATCTGTCTGAGAGTTGTTCTACATTTTAGTTGTAATTTCGATGTGGTTGTGGGAAGAGGTGAGCTCTGTATCGTCTACACTGCCATTTCAACTGGATGTCTGGTACTGAATTTATTTCAATTCTCCAACATATTAAGTTCTTGCTCACCTCCGAATCTTCCCACGTATTTTTCCCTCTACCTGGAATATTCTTCTTCCAATGCAGCCCCTCCCCCTTTACTTGGCTAATTTTTATGATTTCAGGACTGAATTTGGCTATCACATTTTATCAAAAGCCCTCTGATTCCATAGCACATCAGTACCTTCCCATGTCCCATCTCATCAAGTTGTACTTTCCTTTTCAGAGCCCTTAGCATGCTATTTTCAATTGATTATCTACTGGTCTTTTCTTTCTTTCTTTCTTTTAAGACTTTATTCATTATTTTCAGAGAGAATGACAGTGAGAAAGGAAGAAAGGGAGAGAAGCATCAATGTATGGTTACCTTTCACCTGCCTCTAACTAAGGACTTGGCTGGAGACCTGGCTTGCAACCTGGTTATGTGCCCTGACTGGGGAATCGAACCAGCTACCTCTTTGGGTTTGCAGGCCGGTGCCTTAACCACTGTGCCACCAGCCAGGGCCTTCTACTGATCTTTTCCACAAGTAGAGGGTAAGTTTAGGGTAAGGAATCACATCTGTGTTTTACCATTTTATCTGCAGTTAAGTCAATAAATAAATGATCTTGGTTAAGGTTTTTTTTTAAGGAATAATCAGAAGTTAGAATACATACTTTAAAAAACCCAACTCTTCTACTGATTAACTATCAACTTGGGCAAGTCTCTTAATTATTTGGGGATTTTGTTTTTATTACCTATAAGATGAGGATGATAAGTATACCTCCCAGGATTCAAAAAGATTAAGTGAAATATCAAAGTGCTCTACAAAGTAGTATGCAAAGAATAATATAACACTAGTGTAAACTTTCTACTTGCCCATTGTCCTATAATGTAAATAAATAATCCTAGTTGTTGTCATAACATGTAAAATCAGTCATGTTATTAATAAGTTATTAAAGCTCATTTTCTCCCAATAAAATAAAATTTTGAATATATACTAAAAATAGAATAGATCTAATTGTAGCTCTTGGCAGTTTCAGCTAAAACATAGTCTTCCCCTAACCTATGTAAGTAGTGAAGTGCTAACAGGTTAATGAACAAATAAGAAAACTGGGATAAATCCAGCCAATTAACAGCTATAGCTGAAAACAACATCTGGAAAAATATTACAACATGAAAGCAGGTTAAAATACAAGTTTTTATATTTAAAAACTTGATATAGGCTAATACTGTACAAAAATAACAGTTTCTTATAATATTAAACTCAAAAATTCAATGTACCAATTTCCTCCTTTTCTTCACCCTGTTCTATACACCCACCTATCTTTATAATTAAAACCTTTTTTGTACTGGTATTCTCGAGAATACTTTGTTAAAAATGTAACTGTGCTGCAATACTAGCAGTGAATTAGAATTATTCCAATGGCAAATGCCATTCCAATTTCCTTCTTAGATATTTCACAATAACATCTAGAAAGACAGAGATATAGGAACTGAGTAAAAGTTACATTTTAAAATTTAACCAGTTAAAATAAAATTCTGCCTAAGATTTTGTTAAGTCATTTATTCATATTTAGTAAGCATACGCACATATTTATAATACTAAAAACACACTGGATACCTAAAACTAGTTTATTCATTTTTGGCACCAGAAAAAAATATGTAGTTTAACTTGGCTTCTTCATGATTCTTCAAAAAGTAAAATGAAATTATCATTAATTTTGACTTTTAAAAAGGATTACAGTCCTAAGTTACCAAGCAGAAAATGGATGTGAAGTTATTCTTATATACATGTCTCTGTACCCAGTTTCAAACTTCCAAGTATAAACACTACTATGCTCCAAAAGTAAATTATTCTACTGAAAAATTTCAGAGACTAATCTAAATAAACATTTGAAAGAAAGCAACAACTTAACAGTAGACTTAGACCAGCACGGTTACTTAACCTTTGGGATTTAAATTTATAAATCAATCATTACACTAAAATTATGACACATGGTACTGTTGAGGAGATAATATTTTACCACAAAAAACCTCAGTCTATCTCTGAAAAAGCAAGTACCTAAAACTGAGGCTAACAAAGAGGTGTTCTATCACAATCACAAAATTATTGACAACTGAAGAAAATTCACTCTACCAATGATGAATATCTTTAAAAGGAAAACAGCATACATTTTCAAAAATTCCAAATAATTGCACTAACTGTTTTGGCTCAGGGGTTTGGGTGCTGTCCTGAAAAAGAAAAGGTCACAAGTTCAATTCCCAGTCAGGACACAAGCCTGGGTTGTGGGCCAGGTACCTGGGTGAGGGCATGTGAGAGGCAAGCAATTGATCAATGATTCTCTCCCTTTTTTCTGCTCAAAAAATAAAATGTTTATAAAAATTCCAAATAATTACTCTTTACTATCTCGATAGCTGGAGATTTTCATCTTATAATATATCAATCAAATATATTATTTGCTTTAAGGGATATAGTATCTCCATCACTAGTTACACAATAAACAAAACATCAGTATGTTGCCATTAAAAATAAACAATTTTATCTTTTCAACTAGAATGAGTTTTTTAAGAAGGCTGAATTGAGGGTGATTAAAAGATATAAAATTATCAATTTCATAAGTATTAATGCCCTTTAACACTTTAAGCTAAATAACATTATGAGGAACCAAAATAACTTCAATTAAATCTTAATCTTGTAAAGTACATAGAAACTACTTAAGAACTGTGGACCACTGGGATTTAAAATAATTATAAGCTTATAAATATAATAATTTTTTAAAAGATTTTATTATTTTTAGAGAGATAGGGGAAGGGAGAGAGGCAGAGAGGGAGAAAGACATCAATGTATGGTTGCCTTTCACCTGCCTCCAGCCACAGACCTAGCTGGAGACCTGGATTGCAACTTGGTTGGTTAATGACCTGGCTGGGAAACAAATCAGCAACCTTTGGGTTGGCAGCCCTGCGCCTTAACCACTGTACCAGCAGCCAGGGCGATATTATAATAATTTTTGATATAAAAACATCAATGACAAATAAATAACACATATTATCCGTAAGAACATAGTTATCATTTCCCTTTTTAGGGAACTTTTAAATCAATAGGTCAGAAAATGATTAGTGTAGGATAAGAACAATTTAAAAATTTATACAAATGGCCAATATGTAAATGGAAAGTATTCAGTTGTAATGGCTAATTAAAAGAATGAGCCCTGGCTGGTAGCACAGTGGATAAGGCACTGGCCTGCAAACCCAAAGGTCACAGGTTCGATTCCCCAGCCAGGGCACATAACCAGGTTGCAAACCAGGTCTCCAGTCAGGTCTGTGGCTGGAGGCAGGTGAGATGCAACCATACATTGATGTCTCTCTCCCTCTCTGCCTCTCTCCCTTCCCCTCTTTCTAAAAATAATGAAATAAAATCTTAAAAAAAAAAAAAAGAAAGAAAAAGAATGATGGGGGGAAAGGGTGGGTGGGGAGGGGGACAGAGGGGAGCAAAAAAGGGATGGATGTAATACAACAACAATAAAAAAAAAAAGAAAAAGAATGAGATAGCATAAGACATGAATTAATAGAAATTTTAAAAACTTTTTAATAAAAATTTTATTTTTTATTTTTAAAGAGAGAGGAGAGGAGAGAGGTATCAATGTATGGTTGCTTTCACCTGCCTCCAGCTACAGACCTGGCTGGAGACCTGGCTTGCAACCTTATTATGTGCCCTGGCTGTGGAATTGAACCAGAGACTTCTGGGTTCACCAGAAGGCCAAGGCATTATCCACTGTGCCACCAGCCAGGGCTTTATAATAATTTTTTAAAGATAATACTTGGTACTGACAAAAGTTCAGAAAAATTGGTATTGCTAATGAATATAAACTGGTAAAAGCTTTTTAGAGGTGTTAGGCATCAAAATTATTTAAAATGTGTATTTGCTTTTTCCCAGTAATTACACTTCTATAAGTTAAAGTTTAAAAAAAAAAATGCAGACATACACATATAGGAATGCTATATACTGTATAGCATTGTATAGAACATATTGCTGAATGAAGAAGGCTATAAACAGTATAAAACCATATAAAAATAATTCAATTTATATAAAACACATATGCAGCCCTGGTTGGTGAGGCTCAGTGGATTGAGCACTGGCCTGTAAACCTAATTGTAACTGGTTCAATTTCCAGTCAGGGACATAACCAGGTTGCACACCAGATCTCCAGCCAGGTCCCCAACTGGAGGCAGGTGAAAGGTAACCATATATTGATGTTTCTAGGCCTTTCTTTCTCTCTCCCTTCCCCGCCTCTCTAAAATAATGAATAGCCCTTGCTGGTGGCACAGTGGATAAGGTGCAGGCCTGCAAACCCAAAGGTCACTGGTTTGATTCCCCAGCCAGGGCACATAACCAGGTTGCAAGCTAGGTCTCCAGCCAGATCCGTAGCTGGAAACAGGTGAAAGGCAACCATACATTGATGTCTCTCTCCCTCTCTGCTTCTCTCCTTACCCCTCTCTCTAAAAAAAAAATAAAATCTTAAAAAAAAAAAAAAAAAGTAAAAAAAAAATTTTAAAACATGTAGAAACTATATTATAACAGCAACTTATGTAGCTTATGCTAGGCACCATTTTAAGCACTTACCTTATATTAACTTATTTAATTCTCACAACCCTAACATAGAAATTATATTATCAATATAATATTATCAGTATTTTATAGATAAGGAAACTGAGGCATGGAGGGGTCCACTAACTTTCCCAAGCTGTCACACAACTAGTAAAAATTATAACCAGAACCTAAACCCAGGCATTCTTGCTCCAGGGACCCCATTAAGTGGTACAGTGAATGTTCACATATAGTTGAACCTTAAACCTTGGAATTGAATCTGCTGTAAAATAGAAAATAGGGTCTCACAACGTAACTTCTTAGCAAACCTATTCAATAGAGAAATTGAGTGAGAAAATAGCGATTTTAGGGGGAAAAAATCACCTTTGAAGCAAGAGAGACTCAATGTCTTTTTATTCTTTACCCAAAGTTAGTCAATTAAAAAATGTTTAGCCAAACTGAAAAATAATTATGTGAGACAAATTTTCATATCCTGTCAGGTCAAGGGGCAAGCAAAAACCAGAAAAAGATATAGAACACAACCTGAAATTTATAGGCCATTAAACTTAAAAGTATGTTTTTGTCTAAACCACTTTAGAATTTACTTTCTCCTTACAATGTTCTAACCAGAGACAAAGTTAACTATCAGTGATAATTTTCCCATATTTACAAACTGAAATTCAACTGAACTTTATTTTAATGATACAAAGAAAAAACAGTACCGTTCTGTACTGTGAAACACATTTCCCTGAAAAATACTGAACTTTGACTATAGATGGCAAAGTAAGGAGCTCTTTAAATGACCTGGAGTGACAAAGTCACCTATGAAAGACAAAATATACAGTGAAGGAATAATGAAAAACAACGGAACAAAATACCATGAAAAGTAACTTCCTGCAAAAACCTTACCCTGAAGACTCAAAGGGGAGCTTTGAATCATGCTGAGGTATACACTCTAGACCTAAAGTTTCTATTTAATTTTAGTTAAATACCAAAATTAGGGATACTGCTTTTTTGATGTCCATTCCTAGGTGTTTTGACTGATGGAACTTTTTTTTTTTAATCTTATTTTTATCAAATTTTAGTCTTTGAATTTTCTGAAGTTTTATCTACCTTTAAAAGTTTTAGCAATCCAAATGAGTGCTCATCTGTCCTAGTACAGCATATCCACATTCCAATTATTAAAAGTTCCTTTTCTCACCGTCCAGTCTCTTTATAAAGAGCTATGTTTACTGTAATTCATGATCTCTGCAATATACAATTAATGGACAAATAGATGAACAAATTCCTACCAAAAAGAAAGTAGAAAAAGGAGAGGTCCAACACACAATGCAGGACTCTCCAATGCTCTAGCCAATCTTTGTTCCACAAATAAAGTGAAAATTAAAATAGTTCTTAGTGGAAGAAATCCTAGAACCTTTTCTCCACTAATGTGACATTTCCAAATGGATAGGGTTCTCTTTTCTGGGCAATAAGATAGGGTCCAACCTTAAATGATTTTTCCAAAAGAGCTTTTCTGTTTCATTTTCCTTATACAAGAAAGGACTGCTAAATTTTATTTCTAATTCTACTTGATTTGGGAGAGACCAAAATATAATTTACTGGTATGTTTGGTTGAGAGTTGTTGATGCAAAGGCCTAGTGAATTAAAGGAATATTTACTAATATAGGCGGATATGAAAATAAAACACAATTAAGCTTAAGGGAAAATACACTTTTGGATTTACACATAAATAAGCAACAAGAATGGTGAGAATACAACTACTCAATGGCTATGTTTTAGCTCTAGGTTACCTTTCTATTTTTAGAATTAGCCACCATCTCCCTTTTGAAGCTTACCACCTCACGCAGCCCGCTACAATTTCATCAAAGGAGTACAGGCAACCCTGATTACAGACCTAACCCTAAGTATTCTTAGGAGTAAGTTAGTTTCTATAATTAGGGGAAATAGTAATCTTAATGGCCAGTCAGAGTATCTGTCAGGAAATTATTACTTGGTAAAAGCACTAGTTGTTCTGCAATACAAAAATTATTGTATATTAACAGTATGCCAATTATACCAAAAACAGTAACAAGTAGAAATTTACTTGTGCACAGATTAATATGCATTTACCAATAAGCATACAGATACTAGTTGAGATTAATTTAACTTTACTAAACTGAATTATGTCTATATTCTCTCATTTATTCTCAGATAAACTTAAAACTTGAGATGTGGCAATAATCTAGGAAAACATCTCTTTATATAGAAAGTATTCTGGTAGTTGAGAACCATAATAAATCAAATTAAAGAGAAATAAATTAAGTACTCTAATATTAACACACGCCCTGGCTGATGGCTCAATGGATAATGCGGCAGCCTGGAAACCCAAAGGTTGCTGGTTCGATTCCTCAGTCAAGGCACATAACCAAGTAAGTTGCAAGCCAGGTCTCTCCAGGCGAAGGGCACCCATACATTGATGTCTCTCTCCCTTTCCCTCTAAAAATAATAAATAATTTTTTTAAATTATACAATAAAATTAAAAAAAAAATAGTAACACAAATACTAAGCTGCCCAGCAATGCCTCTTACCCAAGTCTTGTGTTAAATACGAATACACCTATATTTAATCTAGCAGTTATCCAGCATCCTCATTAACCTCTACTAATGTCTAATTAACACAAAGAGAATGCCTTTTTGAGACTTAGTAGGTTTTATAGTTTCCATAGCTACAGAAGTCTGTCTCACTTCACTAATGCAGCTTTTCTTCTTCCTGGCTCACTGCCACAATTCTGTGACATTTATTGGAAAACTGCTATCCTCTTGCTACTATTAAATACCATAAACACTTGCTTTCCAGAAATCAACAAAATGAATTAACCATATATATTAATAGTGAAAAATTTTCCATCCTAAATGAGGTTAATGTGTATACTTCATGAATTTTTCACAAAGTCATCTGCATCTAGTCTGGCTCATCAAAAATTTGTTTTAATTATCCAAGATGTTGCACACTTAGTGATGTTTAAGTTACATTTAAAGATAAAGATTTTGGGTCCCAGGTAGAAAGCAAAAGAAATTCACACTTCATAAAAATGTAAGAAAACTATAAAATGGCTAAACATAAAACTAAAATCTATTCTAAAATGGGAGGAATGAAAATAATCTCCTTTCCATGTGTTACCACACAACAATGATCTTTGTTTCATTAACTTGACAAAACACCTGTATATCTCAGACTTAAAATTAACTTTGTTTTTAAAATGTATTTTTGTGGCAAAAATATACATAACATAAAAGTTACCATTGAGTCCATTTTTTAAAGGGATTTTACAAAGATTTATTTATTTTTAGAGGGGAGGAAAGGAGAAAGAGAGGAAGTGAAATACTGATGTTAAAAAAAAAAAAAAATCAGTTGCCTCTCACACGCCCTGACTGAGGATCTGGCCCACAATCCAGGCATGTACCTTGGCCAGGAATCAAACCAGCAATCTTTTGGCTCAATCCACTGAGCCACACGACCCAAGGCAGTATCCCTTTTTTAAAAACATATTTTAATTATTATCTTTAGAGAGAGGGGAAGGGAGGGAGGAAGAGAGAAGAGAAACAGCAATGTATAATTACCCTTCACCTGCCTCCAGCTTAGGGACCTGGCTGGAGACCTGGCTTGCAACCCAGGCATGTGCCCTGACTGGGAATCAAACCAGCAACCCTTTGGTTTGCAGGCCAGCACTCAATTCACTGAGCCACACCAGCCAGGAGTATCCATTTTTTCAAGTGTACAATTCAATGGCATTACCTTCATACACAATATTGTGCAACTGTCATCACTACCCATTTCCAGAACTTCATCACCTAAAAGATAAACTGTACCCATTAAATAGTAACTCCCCCATTGCCCTTTCCCCATTTCCCTGGTAACCACTATTTTACTCTCTGTCTCAGTTACAGATACCTCATGGAGTTACGGAATCATATAATATTTGCCGTTCTGTGTCTGGCTTATTTCATTTACCATATTTTCAAAGTTCATTCATGTTGTAATATGTATCAGAATTTCATTCCTTTTTATGGGAGAATAATGTTTCACTATAGTATTTAGACACTTGGCGTTAGTATATTCAGTGTTGTGCAACAATCACAACATTAAATTTTAGAACATTTTTATTATTTCCCTCCAAAGAAACCTCAAACCCTTAATCTTCTAATTCCCCAGCCTTCAACATACCCCCAGGAACTACTAATCTACTTTCCGCCTCTATAGATTTGCCTACACTGTACGTTTCATATAAATATAATTATACAGTATGTAGTCTTTTGTGACTGGCTTCGTTCACTTAGCATTGTTTCAAGGTTCATCCATGTGGTAGCATGTATCAGTTAGTAATTTGTTCCATTTTATGGTCAAATATTCTTCCATTAAATGGATATACCAAATAAGAAATAGGTAAGACAAATACTGCATGATCTCATTTATACTCCTATATGTAATCTAAAAAACAAAGAAACAAAGGACTGAAGTCATAGATACAGAGAACAGACTGGTGGTTGCTGGAAGCAGGATGTAGGGGGCAGAGATAGGAGAGGGTGGGCAAAATAAGTGAAGGTGGTCAATGGAACAAACTTCTAGTTGTAAGTTCTGGGAATGTAAAGTACAGCATGGTAACTATAGTTATCAATACTGTACTGTATATCTGAAAATTGCTAATAGAGTATATGTTAAAAGTTCTTACCAAAAAAAAATTGTAACTATGTGTGGTGATGGATGTTAACTGAAGTTATTTTGATAATCTAATCATTGTTATTATATATCTAAAACTAATACAATGTGAATGTCAGTATGTACGTATATACATATATCTAATATATATCTAAACGCTGTTCCATCTCTAAAATGAATGTTCTTATGTCAATTATATCTCAAAACTATTAATTTTTAAAAGGATATTAATCATAGGAGTAAAATGATTTTAAAAATCCTGAACAAAACCTCAGCTCCTCTGGATATAAAAATTGCATAATTCGAAGACTAATCCCTAGCAGAAAAAATATTTTTTAAGTATTCTTAACTCTTAACATTATTCCAAAAGTAGTAAATACAAACTTAGTAGTGTTTTAGATTTTATACTGCTCCAACAAACCTGCAGAAATTTAAAGCCATGCAGTGTTTCCACCCATGAAAAAGGTATATAAAAATCTATCTGTAAATAAGTCTTATTTCCCATTGACTTTTTTTTTTTAATATTTTATTTATTATTTTTAGAGAGAGGGGTAGGGAGAGAGACAGAGAGGGAGAAAGACATCAGTGTATGGTTGCCTTTCACCTGCCTCCAGCTACGGACCTGGCTGGAGGCCTGGCTTGCACCCTGGTTATGTGCCCTGGCTGGGGAATTGAACCAGCAACCTTTGGGTTCCAAGGCCAGCGCCTTCTCCACTGTGCTACCGGCCAGGGCTTGACTTATGTTTTTAAAGTGAAGTTTTTTCCTGGAATATGACAGTTAAAAATTACAAGATTAATTTAACAGTTGTGGGTTGGGGTTTGACAGGAGTGATCCCGACATGTACCCACATACATACCCCACTCCACTCCACTAAAATCCCAGGAAAATATACCTAGTAAAAGACCTGAGATGATATTGAGCAAATACGTCTATTTCCAGTTTCACATTCACCTCATATTAATTATTCTGTTCTGTGGGGCACAGACTTTCGAAAACCCTTTTAAAAATTAAAACTCAATTCTCCCCTGCAAAATCCTCCCAAAATAGAGGAAAAAAATACTGTCAGAAGCCCTGGCTGGTGGCACAGAGAATAGGGCACCAACCTGCAAATCCAAGGGGTCACTGGTTCAATTTGGGGAATTGAACTGGGAATTGGCTGGGGCCAGAGCACAGGACCAGGTTGCAAGCCAGGTCTCCAGCCAGGTCCGTATCTCATAGCAGTTTTCTGAAAGTTAACTGTGAAAATATCTATAAAATGTTGATATATATTTGTTCAAAAATGTTTTCAATTATATTAACACTGAATTCATTCTTCTTCTCTTTAACTACCAACATTGTTTCTTTTAAAATGTCCTACAAAGATTGGTTTAGGTAGATTTTTAAAACTAAAGCTAAATTTATAAAGGTTAAGAATAATCAACAACTTAGCTCACTATTAGAAACTTTTCTGTTCTTGTCTCACCTTCAAAACTAGTACCAAATGTACTAAAAGACTAACCATAATGTCTCTTAAAGGGAAAGATGCTATAAACATTCATGGCTAGCCAGCAGTAATAATCATCACCTATTTATCAAGTAAATACAGTATTCCTCCCTTATCCAGGGGGGATGCATTCTAAGGCTTCCAGTGGATGCCTGACACCTCAAATAATACTGAACACTATATAAGATCTGACCTGAAAGTATCAGCTATGCAAACTGTTTTAATTATATTGACATTGGCTTGATACTTTTGGGACAGGCCTCAAATACTGTTTTTTCCTCATATGCTCACATCTATGATAAAGTTTAATTTATAAATGAGGCAAAGTAAGATATCAATAAAAAGAACTAAAAATAACTAGAACAACTATAACAATATATTGTAGTAAGTTATGTGAATGTGGTCTTTCAAAATATCTTTTGAATTGTTTATTTTTGGAATTTTCTATTTTAATATTTTCAGACGGTGGCCGACTACAGGTAACTAAACCACAGAAAGTGAAACCATGGGTAAGGTGGGACGACGGTATTAAAAGCAACAGAAAAAAAACTTATTTTTTAAGTTACTACAAATAAGTGTTACTGAAAAATCACATCTTCAATTCAAATCATAAAAAATATAGATCCTTTATCACAACATCAGGTTTTATTGATGACAAACATCAGGTGAAAGCTAAAATAATTATCTGTAGTTCATTCATAGAGAATATTTCTACCTTTTTTAAAGTACATGTTTATAATTGGTATATTATACCTTTTATACCTTTCATTATACTTTTACGGCCTTGATTTTTATTACGAGCAAATAAGTTGTATTTTTATGTAACCTGAAATAAAATCTTAACTAGAAAAGACAACGAGTTTAATAAGCAACATTCCTACTGAAGAATGCCTTTTACCACTCTAAAGCTAACAGAACTATCCTCCATCACTACGTAATCAGAAGCAACTGATGTCTCAAATTTATTTGATCTTTTTTGTTTTCTGATTACCTGTTAGTTCTTAATAGAAAACAATCTGACAAGTTAACTTGTTCTTATAAAAGAAGCTTTTTATACAGGGTGGAACAAATAAATTATTTAGTAATTATTGTATTATTTTCCATACAAACAATTGTAAACCTACTTTCTTACCCTGTATATTATATTGATTACAATAAGAAAATTTTTTCTGTACTAGCACTTTCAAGTTCAAAAAGCCTCTTGGAATAATTATAGCATAGTTGAATCAATTTAAGAGCAGGCCAAGAACTATCTGATTAAATATGAATTTCTATCCTCTTCCTGTAAATAAACAACAGAATTCTAGGACTGAAGGAAAATCATGAGAGCAGAGTTTAGAAAGAGACACCAAAACAAATTATAGGAAACTAGAGAGATGGATCCTAGAAGCAAGAAGTTGGGATGCTTCATTTTTGCAATTATTTAGTTTACTAGGTATGGATCAATAGAAATTGATACTAAACAAGAATCTGACAGATTTATTTTTAATGTTAAGTATTTTCAAAAAATCCTTTTCAATAAGATATCTTTATGCATTTCATCATCTAACAATCTTACAAACCTAGGAAAAAAATTAATTCAGTCCTAATAATTCAGAAATATTCCATAAAGTCAAATAAGACACTGCTACTATTTTTAGGATTTCCATTTGTGAACAATAAAATATAATAATGCATGGTACCATATCAAATAGATTGATGGTAATTAAAAAAAGTTTATTTCCTCCAACTCACTGTAATACTTTATATTTTCTTTTTAAAATTTCAAACTTTTAATGTTTAACTCATACTCAGATAGGTATTCAGTTCTTATTTAACCAGTTGTTTAACTGACCCATCATATAACTTAACTCATGCTATTAAAAGCATTTTAAAATTTTAATCCATTTTTTATTATTTAATTTTTCCAATTTGCTTATTTTTCCTGTTTTATCTGATTTTCTATCCTCTTATCTTACATTTCTATATTTCTAGAATGACCTCTTAATCTTATTTATATACTTTTACATAGTTTAATTTTTACCTGTTTTTCATATGGCAAATGATATATGCCATAATCAATATTTCTCAATAAAGAAAATATAAAACATGGTATCTGTTTCACTGTAGTTGAAGTTTTTCTCTAGGTACCTTAAAGAATACTAGCTTTAAAATCTGAACACCCTAAGTGTAAACTATCTTTTTTTTTTTTTAAAGATTTTATTTTTTTTCAGAGAGAGGGAAAGGGAGGGAGAATGTGAGGGAAACATCACTGTGTGGTTGCCTCTTCAGCATCCACAACTGAGGATCTGGCCTGCAACCCAGGCATGTGCCCTGATTGGGAATGGAACCAGACATCCTTTGGTTCTCAGGCCAGCGCTCAATCCACTGAGACACACCAGCCAGGGCTGTTTGTTTGTTTATTTTTAATATATACAAACTACCTTCTTTGAGGTTGGGGAAAATGCAAAAATAGAATTTGAAAGTAAATATTGTAGTATATACACTTTTGTCCAAGATTTTTTGCAAGTTATTTTTTAAATAATTGCAACAATATATCTTTTATTTACTTAATTAAAAGTTTCATGTATAATTATGGGTCATCAAAAACATCATTGTAATGGCTATGCTTGATTGCATTAAATAGCTAGATGCTTCCTCTTCCCGTTGTCAGGCAATCATTATGCTAAATTTAAAAAGCAGTAGCAAAACTATATATGGCAACCTAGTTAACTACACTTATTGTGGTGACCAGTTTCCAATACATACAAATACCTAATCATTACATTGTATACCTTAAATACAATGTTATATGTAAACTAAACCTATATGTAAGAAAGAAAAAAATTTCCTATCTTAAAAAAAAAGTAACAGGAAGAACAGCACTGATATGCAAGATAATTAAATTGTAAAGAAACTTTAAATCTGTTTTTTAAAGCTTAGTAACAGCCAACTGCAGACTTTCCTATGTTATTTTCCTAAACAACTTAAATGTTAAAAGTATGCACTATTTATATAGATGGTTGTTGTTTAAAATGTTTTCATTCAGCTAACATTTATGGAGCACTTACTATGTGCTAAATTGAATGCTTTACATGAATTTGCCTCAACAATAACCTATGATGAAGATGCCATTTATGCCCCCATTTAAAGATAAGATTTAAACACAAAAAAAAATAGGTAAAATGACTAAGCTGAGGGCTCACGCAAATGTTGTAACAAGGATTTTAACCCAAATTTGACTGCCTGGACTACAACTTCAACACATTAGAAATTATACTGTTCACTAAAAGCAGTAGCTTTCTGCTGTAATATATCTTGAATGGGGGCAGGGAAGACGTAAGAGACTTTGCTAAAATAAATTAGAATAAAAATACTTCCTGGAATAAAACAGAATATTACAAAATTAAGAAATGTCATTATAATATAGAAGTACTTATGTATGAAATGAAACAATGTCTGATATTTGTTGTAAAAATAATACAGCTTGGGAAAGGAGAGAGCATAATAGGAACAAGATTAGACATCCACTGATTAATTGTTAAAACTTGGTAATGATTATTATGGGAATTTGTTATTTTGTTATCTCTATTTTTATATATTATTTTAAATGTCCATAATAATGGTTAAAAATAAAAGTTGGTTGCATAGGTTAAATACTTTCATTACAGAAGCCAACAACTTTCTTATGATACCCACCCTGTATCAAAGATATAAAAGAACATATTTGATACTTACATATTTTATATATTATCTGTAAAAAGGTGATCTGACTTTAAATATTTTAGTATCCTCTCAACCAAAAAGAAAAATTAATCCAAGTATTTAGGCACAAACATGTAAATATACATAATATATGGTTGTCTGCATTTCCATCAACTTGTTAAGAATATTTGCTTAAATAATCAACACTTTTTTTCATGTTTCTCCTGCCTAATAACCTCTATGATTATGATTATGACACCTGTTATTTTGACCAGAGAATGGATGAGTTTGTACACACAAATGTGACTTCACAATATGGTCACAAATTGAACAACATGAATACAAATCAGAATCCTGCTTCAGTAAGAAACAATCTAAGATTATAGTTCATTTTTTATACTAATATATATCTACGGCCTTCTTTTAAGTATAAATGTAATCAATAATTTGAGAAACTTTTATATGCTCTAAATTATAGTAAAAACAATTCAGGTGATACTTGAAAAAAAATCATTTATTAAGCCAGACATTTATATATGTATCAGCTCACTAAATGTAAGTGATTATATAATTTTTATAGAAAGAATATTAAAGTTTAAAGAGGTAAAATTACTTGCCAAGGACATAGAGCTAAAAACTAGCTAAACTGGTATTCAAACTTAAGTTCAATTATAAAACCCACATTTTTCTCCACTATACCAGCCTACCTTATAGAAGGCAAACACACTCAAAGCAAACAAATATTTTGGGCTTTTTTCTATGTGGACAACAAAATGTTTAAGAATTTGAGTTCTTCCCCTCATGGGGCCCTAGCTACCTATATGTTTTACAGCGGCAGATTGGTTTTGGGTAAAGAGCACCAACTAAAACACCAAAACCATGTTTCTGCTACTGTGTGACTCCCCCATCTTACGTCTCTTAATTTCAGCCTCAGGTTACTCATCTTTACAATGGGGATTGTAAGATTCAAAAGTAACCTATGTGAAATCACTTCAAAAAATTATAAAAACACTTTTTGTTTTAAAATGCTAAAACCAAAATGAAATAAAGTTTTCTGAAGCAATCTAAGTGGTTTGAATTATTCTACATAGTCTATTAACAGTTCCAGGACTTTCTAAAACCCATTTTTCTAAGCATAGCTCAATCATCACTTCTCTTACTTGGTTTTCCTCATCTTTAAACACAATGCAAGAGTAATGACATCAATGCCTTTGTAATAACTAAATCTGTGTTTGGTGTCACTCGTTTATAGTTATGATCTTGTTTGAGCCTTTTCATATTCAGCTTGTTTGTAAAAAGCCATTTATTAAAATCCAGAATTCTAAAGGCAGACCACCCAACACAGTTTTTAATGATCTGGGGAGTGGGTGGAATGGGGGGGATTCAAGGCTTCACAAAGTACATATGGTAACTAACAAGTACATCAAACACACAACAAAATCCACTGAAACATTTAGCTGCTCTAAAAGAAGGATCAGGCTCGTTAGGAGAAAACGACATTGTATGAGTTTGCAAAGTTTCACACTTTCTCATTTAAACTCCATTTCAGAGAAAGCCTTTGCATACTCACACAATATGCTTTAAAATGGCACTCTGCTGACCTTCCAATAGTCCAGCTCTATGAAAATTCTGTGATGGGTGTAACTTCAGAGAATCTGAAAAACACAAAAAGCATTAAGTACTTTTTATGCTGATTTTTTTTTTAAAGCCAAGGATATCATACGCCTCTTATGTAACTGTCGTGTATTTTTAAGAGTTCAGCCCTTCATTTGTGAATACATTCTCTGCGAAAGAATGCCGAATTGCTTCTACAATGGTCTCTATGCTAAACTTAGATTTTCATAAAGCGTTTGTTTCATGGAAAATTATCCGATGATTGCTGCACAAATGGTGTTAATGTCCTGACTATTTTTAGTATCCAACTGTACCACATTTGCCTCCTCTAAGAATCATCTCTTAATACCATCTTCTGACACTGAAAGCTACAATATTTCCAAACGTCTTCAGGTAACGCTGCCCAAAAGACATCGTGCAGAATGGCAACTGCCAACTCAAGTCATCAGAGCAACAGACAATGGCTACAATTTACTAAGTGGAACTCTGTGTACAAACTCAACCATCAGCCGACAGAGTCCAGTCCCTTCCAGGGTGAACCATCTCCCTCGGATTCGCTTAAAGGATGTAAATACACTAACGTGAGGCTGAAGCCCCCCGCTTTGGGAGGGGGGCTGGAATCAGCAGATGTACACATCAAGCCAAAGGCAGAAGAAACGCTGAATTTCTCAGAAAGGAGGTTCATAAATGGCACGCAATTCTTTTTTTAAAAAATATAGTGAAATCAATCGTGAATAACCCAGTTACACCTTTTGCCCCCTCGCAGAGGTTTAAAAAGTGAAGAGCGCAGTCAGCGCGAGTGCGGGGTGGCGTCCCTCGCCCAGGAAACCTGTTCTAACATGTTCTCGTGTCCAGTATAGGAATTCAACCCCAGTAGAGAGATCCGCTCAAGTATTAGTATTTTAGATCCCGGGAACCCCCTTCGGGCTTTAGCCAAAAGAGTTTTTAAGTGGGAATCTCTGACAAGACCTCCCCCCACCCCCTGCACCGAGCCCTGGAGCAGCCATGAAACGGAAAATTCTCAAAGGACATCGCCAGCGCCCGCCGCGGCACCCCCGGGACAGGGGAGGGGTAACACTAACCCAGGGGGGCGCCCCTACCTGCGCACAGGACGGGGGAAGTGAGCACGGAGAATGCCACCGCGGGGGAAAGGGAGAAGAGGCAGCAAATTCGGGCCCCTTCCAGCCCGAAGATGACGAGGAGCGGCGGGGCGCCGGGTCAAGGGGGGCCGCCCCAGCCGGGGGAGGGAGTGGACTAGGCCCGAGCGAGGGGGGAAACGGCGCCGCAAGACCACCCAGAGGTGGGCAGCACGGGGACCCGCGCCCGCAGCAGCTGCAGGCCACGCCGCCGTGCGGGGGCAACTTTAGCGGGGGGGATGGTCCCGCTCAGCGGCGCGGCGGCCCCCGCGCGGGGCCCAGTCTGGGGCGATCCCCGAGCCGGGGAGGCCGAGCCGGCTGCCCGGAGCGCCGCGGCCGGCCGGGCGGGCCCAGGGACGCTCGGAGCGGCGGGTCCTGAGCGACGGCCGACGGCACTCGGCCCGCGCAGGCGCCCCTGCAGGGGAGGGGCCGCTCCAAGGTCTCCCAGCCCCTCCGGACTCGGCCCATCGGTAGGCCATCCCGCCGGGCTGTCCCCCGGGACCCACCGCCGCCTCCCGGCCTCCCCGCCCCCACGCCGCTGCCCCAGCCTGACGCACCTCGCGAGTACAGGGACTTGGGCGACTCCAGGTCTAGGTCCGCGCTGAGCAATGAGATGAAGTCCGAGGGCATCGCAGCTCGACCCAGCCCGGCCCGAAGGCAGCGGGAGGGGGGCGGCGGGGGCGGCACCTCCTCTCCGAGACCACGGGCACCGAACTGGGGGCGTCGAGGCGAGGGCGAGGGCGGCCGCCGCTGCCTCCTCCTCGAGGGCAGGGACTCCCACCGGCTGAGGACCGAGGCGGCAGGGTGGAGGGGAAACTCCGCAGGGACTGAATCCTGGCGAGCCAGGAGGGGGGTTCAGGGCGGGGAAAAGGCGGGTGAAGAGCCAACGGGTCCGTTCCGAGCTTCTCCAGAGAGAAAACTGACGGTCAGCGGCCGCCACCGCCGCTGCTGACAGGCGTCTGAGCTCCGCCTCCCGCCGGGGCAGTGCGCAGGCGCGGAGGGGGCGCCCCGCCACGGGAAGAGCCGCGCGGCCGCCGGAGGGCGGGTAGGCGCGCCGTGGAACAGCCGCACCAGGGCCCCGCTTCCTGCCGTCGCGTCGCACCCCGGGCTGCTGTTCCTCAGCCGGGAATCGGTCCTCCGGCGGGAGGGAGGAGGGGAGCTGTCTGCGCCCAGGGAAAAGGGAGCTGCACCGACCTGAAGGGGGCGAGCCTGAGGCGGCCGGCGCGACGCTGCACAGACCCGGGGAGCCGAGGGGGCCGCCCGGAGCGGGAACGGACCCCAGAGCCAGCGCAGCCCAAGCGGGAGGCTTGGGATCCCGCCGGAGAATAGTTTCGTTGCTTGGACGGCCACCAGCCCTTTGCAGTGTCTACACTGAGCTGGCCAAAGGACTGTCAAGCTCGTTTCTTAATTAGGGAATGGCATACCATATTCTAAACACCTCGAGTTATTGGTTGTTTTTAATCCAAGTACCTTCTCTCCTTTCTCCTTCCCTCATTCCATCCTGCCCGACGCCCTTTAGAGGCTGAAATTTTTTTAAAAAAGAAAAGAGAAAAGAAGTATTATGGGGTGGCCCACTTCATTTGAAGCGGGAAATAGAAGACAAAAAATGAGATCATATGAACCCACCTGGCTGTTCAAGGGAGAAGCGGGGGACCTAACCATCACTTTCCTCAGCAGTTCATTTTTTTACCTTTGGACTAGGCAAGGATGGAGGAAGAACATTTAGTTGAGTGTTTTGCTATTCTCCTCTGTTCATGGGGGCTAAAAGTTTCCATTGCAAAAACTGAAAATCCTCACCTACACCGCAGACCGTTTCCTGAGTCTAATAGACTTCTGAGAAATTTTTAATCAAGCTATTAATATACCAATTGGAGTGCAGGGTATGCATGTTGGGAAATAATTTCAAACTTGTGTAGAATATTGATGCCAGCAGTGACCTGGGCAAAGCTTTTAAGATATTTGAGCTGGTTTTGATTTAATTGTACTACCTACAAAGATTGTTACAAATCATTTTTTAAAAAGTTGTAATACACACACCTGTGCGCACTCTCGCACACACACACGCACACACACGAAGATTGATTGATTGAGACCTTTTCTCAAGAATTCAGGCCACACATCTGATGTTGGGGTGGACAAACTCAGCAAAGAAGACCCCATTGCAGGTGTCTAGGGTGAGGCCCCTGGCGAAGTTTTACCGACAGACCTAGAGTTTAAAGTTAAAACAGTCTACCTGTCTATTTGAACATCTGATTCAGGTTGCCCAATTATCTTCACTGCATTCTGTGTAGTAATTAATCAACCCTGTCAACATTTTCTTACTGTTGGAGATAAAGCTTCTTAGAGCCACCCCAAGATATGCAAAGCAGAACAGGAAGCTACCTTCAAATATCTACCCCCACAGTCTGCTGTTGTAATAAAATCCTAGGGAAGTCCCTTCAAAGCTGGTCTGAGACCCACCTGAGAGAGGAAGACTTAAATCCCACGTGGCCCAACTGGCCAAAGCCTAGGTCATGGTTTTTGAGTCCAAGTATGAGTCAACAACTCCTATTGGGGACCTAGTCCTTCCATTAGTCAACACATAATGCCGGAAGAGGACACTGGGTAAAACACTCTTAAGTATATATCCCTTTTCCCCACACCTATTTAATCACTTAACAAATTTAGGGTATAGGAAATCCCCAGATTCTTTTCCAACCCTAATTAAGTCACAAATTGGCAAGTCATCCTCCTCTTTTTGTTTCCTAGATCGAGTGCTTTATTGTATATGTTAATCAGATTTCCTTCCCCTACTTAGCTAAGAGAAAAATAAAGAGGGGTATCCCAAAGTGTGACCAGACCTGGACTGTGATTTCTCCTAGACTGATTCTTTGGATTCATCAGGTCCGGCAACAGTGATTCTGTCGAAATGGATATTTGAAAATTCAGTGATTCCCCCTCCTCTATGTCCTTTTACAGAGACACATTTTTTCAAAAAATGCTTAGATGGGTGGTTTTTCATGGCCATGTTCTGCAACAGCATAAAGACCTAGATTTTCATTTTGTCCTTAAAATTTCAGTGCCTACAATAGACGTAAAAACTCTTATTTCAGGAACTTGGAGGGATGACTCACCTTGCCTCTAGATAACCATAAGCAGTTCCACCATCGTGCCTCAGGAGGACTGACTGCAAGCCATCAAGATGGTATCTGAGCCATTATACTCCAGGGTAAGAGGACCTCCGCCCAGGACAGAAGACCTCCACCCTGGACACAAAGAGAGAATACTGAAGCTTTGATCTCATTAACTTTTTCCCTGAATTCCAAACCCCTTACCTACACCTTTCTTCTCCTTATAAAAAGGCCTCATTTATAATGGAATGTAAGATGGTCTGTGAAAGTGCAAACCTGCTGTCTTCTCAGATAGTCAACCATCTGAATAAAGGGCCTGAAAATATTTTTTAAAAAAATTTTAGTGCCTTAAAACACATTCATTAGTGAACAATGCTCAGCTCTGACCACAAAATATGTTATGATCCATATGATATTCAGGGTTATGAAAAATAACAAATCATTATATCTTTAGTAAATTATATTCTACCCAAATTTCCAATGTTATTTCCTTCTATAATCATTCATGTCTCAGGTACGTCCCCTTTTATTTGATTTATAATAGTCTTACCTATTTTAAAAACCACCCCATCACCCAAAAATATACCTTCATAAAACTTTCTCTGTGAATAAAAAGTAACACTTTTGCCATAATATTTGGAAATTTCCTCTCATTAGAAATGACAATAGGATTATGAAACAAAACATAAAGCAAATTTAGTAGTTTACAGAATTTCTTTATATTACTTCTCAAATGTCATATTACATTCCTGAAGTTACTTGATTAAAATTTCACAAGAATCCAGATTCAACCACAAGGTTGTGTAGTTTACACAACAGATTGGTAGTTTTATATTGGCACTGTGCTCTTTACCCACTCCTGGACCTGTTTAGGCCCTTAGTGCATTGTGTTGCTCGATCTACTCCAAATGAAAGGGGTTCAAATATCAACCACTGAAAAGGAATTAAGTAAGCTCATAGAGAACAGAGGAATGTGTTGTCACAAGATCTACAGAATCTTTGTCATTGTAATACAGTTAAGGCTATTAAAATAATTTTATTCACACATATATTGTAAAGAACCTGCTAAACCAACACAAAATCCGAAAGGAAAATTTCCAGAGAAATTCATGTCATGGACAAAAAAAAAAAAAAAAGTTTAGACTACAAATTATCTTTGCCCCACCTTGGGAGTGCTCAATAATTAGGGAGAGTTGATAGTGGTGGGAAATCATGGTGACTGAATTTGTGCTGAAATTATAACCAAAGACTTATCTGTGTTAGTTTTTACCCTTAGAACATGTTCTAGCAAACATTTCTGAAGGAGAAATTGTTTTGATAGTGTTGCCATCAGGTTTAGAACATTCTCACTCCTTACGTCTTTTCAAGTGTCTTAATCTGATTGTCAGTCACCTTATTCATTTTGATAACATACTCCTGTACTTTATAACTTGGTTTGAATCAGTGTTCTTATTTGAAGTCTTCTAAAGACTAGTTCAACCTTTCAAGATCTAGAATAATTGCAGGTCCTGAGACAGGATGCAATCAGCTTGAATCTGGAGGACTTAGTAAGTAGTGAGAAAGGAGGTAAATGCCTGAAAAACTCAAAGGGTAGATTAGGGAGGAGAAATTTTAATGGGAAAATAGAAACACCTAAACCCACTAAACCAAGAAAGGCAGGAGGGTATCTCTAGGTCATCCAACAGTAGGCAGTTTAGACTTAATGTAAACTGTATGCTAGTCCTTATTCACATTGACCTTGATGTCAACCACTTAGGTTTGTAAGATGTTCTTTCCACATCTAATCATTCTATTTATTGAGTCTAGTTTCCTCACCTCAGCTGTGATGTTAGTTTGACCAAATATATGAATTACAATCTGGCCGCATGTCTCAACCAGGCTAGCGATCCTGCTGCACCTCGGGCCAAGACCTCACCAAAAGGTCATCTCGAGTGAAACATGCTATGGAAACCATGATGTTCACATTTAACAAATTTGCTAGGGATAAAGGCTACTTAACAAAGGAAGACCTGAGAGCGCTCATGGAAAAGGAGTTCCCTGGATTTTTTGAAAATCAAAAAGACCCTTAACCGTAGACAAAAGAATGAAGGACCTGGACCAGTGCTGAGACAGCAGAGGGGGCTTCCAGAGCTTTTGTTATTGTTAATTGCTGGGCTCGCCATCGCAAGCAATGACAATTTTGTAGTACACAAGAAGCGAAGGGAGAGAAGCAGGCAGCTAGCTGAGCAGCGACTTTCTCCCTGACAGTTCTCCCAATGGCTCACTTAAGCAATCTCTGCCCCACAGCTTCCTCCAAATAATTTCATGGGCAGATTGGGACCCTCAGAAAATGCATGAATAAAATCCCACCCCCATTTGTCAAAATAAAGAAGTCAATGAAAGCCAGAGAGGCTTTTAGGTTTTTTATTGCTTGCATCCTCTTGCCCTCAATAAATAAATTTCATATTTAGTTTGTAAAAAAATATATATATATGTGTATATATATGTATATATACGTATACGAGAGAAATTATTCTACAAATTCTTATCATTCTCTCCTTCTTAATTCAGGGAGTTTTAACCTGAGGTCTATGGGTTTGTGAACATGTACACAAATTTTTGTCAGCTTCCACCTACATGCATCTTTTCCCTTGGAATAAATGTCTTTAAAGTTTTGTAAGATTTCTCAGCAGGGGGAGGTGGAATCTATGAGCCAATTCTATAGGCAGCAAATCCATTCTTCCTTCTTTCCACAAATGGGTTCTAGGAACTACAGTAGGTGCCGGAAATACGAAGATATTACAAAAATGAATGTAAGATGTCAATTCTCAGTTTGACAGACAAAAGAACTTGTAAGCAAACACATAGATGTGACAGGTGCTATGCTAGAGTTCTGTACAGGTATCTACAAGTAAATCACCCTTTTGCTTTCTTAATGAACTGTCAACCTACATCCCTCTTTCTTCTTCACCTGCTGTCCCCACCGCTGATATCTCTTCACTGCAACCCCAGTATCCTACAGTGATTAAAAGAAGCTAGACAGTTGCAGGGCAAAGTCCCAACACACAAATGTTTACATTGTGATGCATCACAGCTATTATTTGTTGATACAAATATCCCAAGGAATACCTGGGCTTCATTGGACTTTGTCAGTGGGTGGTCAAAGAAACACTGGATGTCCTTTTTACAGCTTTACTGAGGATTACGGCTAAATACTTCTGTTAAGTATGTAATGATAAAAATAGTTGAATTGGTCATCCACAACTAAGCCCCAGAATTGAAGGGCTAAATTGAAGTTATTGGATAAACTAGGCTGACTGTAGAAATAACCTATTCCACCTGAGAAGTGTTGTTTCAGCTGAAGAAGGAAACGTGGACCGCTCTAAACAGGAAAGAGGCAGGCAAGGGATCTGCCCACAGGTGTTCAAATCTAATTATGAAATACGAGGCTGAGCCCTGGCTGGTGGCTAAGGCGCCAGCCTGCAAACCAAAAGGTCACTGGTTCAATTCCCAGCCAGGGCACATAACTAGGTTGCAAGCCGGGTCTCCAGCCAGGTCCGTAGCTGGAGGCAGGTGAAAGACAACCATACATTGATGTCTCTCTCCCTCTCTGCCTCTCTCCCTTCCTTTCCCTCTGGAAATAATAAAATAATAATAATAAAAAAAAATACGAGGCTTAGAGAGAATGTTCATTTATTTACTTATCCAGTTTCTCTACCTACAAAAATTCTATTTATATCCTTCAAAGTCTAGTTCAGATAATACTTCATCTGTGAATTTATCCTAAACCTTTCCCAACAATATTAATTGTCCTCTCCTCTGGGATTCTACTGTATTTTGTCCAAACTATTGGTACAGCAATTTTCACAGTGAATTACAGTCCACAGTCTCCTTCTAATATATTGTAAACACTTGGCTGTACAGTCTCTGAGAAGATTAAAATAAATAAAACACATCCTTGCCTTCGATAGCTTATAACTGATTGCAAACACATAACTTCAGCACATAGGCAGCAAGATATAAACTCCCTAAAGCTATTTGTTGATATCTTAATAGGAATTCAACAGCAGGTACAGAAATTAATAGAATGCAAAAAGAAACTGGAAAGGTAATTAAAGGACAGAAGCAAAAGGACTCAACCGTTGCACTAAGGATTTTGTTCTTTATCCTATAGATACTGGAGCACCATTAAAGGTTTTTAATATTGTTGTTGTTGCAGTTGTTTTGAGGAGGGAAGTAACCTGCCCAGAGATGTATTTTAAAGAACATAACCGAGGTATTAGTGTGGAGAGTACACTGGCCCCTGAGAGCCTGGAAAGAGGCCCTAAAGATCAGAGCTTGGAAAAAATGGAAAGAAGTAGTTATGTATGTAAGACATTGTGGAAGTAGAATCGAAAGCTCTCAGAAAATGCTTAAATGTTGAGTGAAGGAGAAAAGTTTGAGAATATTCAAGAAAAGGAGACAGGACAGTGGAACAAATGTTTGAAACATCTGCCAATAGGTTCTTTATTCTTGGAGTCCAATAGCTTAACCTACCAAAAATATATAATAGAGAAACAACCACTAAACATGAATCACCCAAGAGACTTTATACTTTGCTACCTGGAAGAGCAAAAACTGTAACCAGATGTTAACCTAGGTTTGTATTTTACCAGGAGAAAAGCCAAGAAAACATTAACTTGCTGAAACTCAGTAAAAGTAAATTGATAAGAAATGAATCTACAGGAACACATTTCCAGTTTTTACTCCAAGCTTGAGCTTTAACTTGTAAGCCTATAAAAGTTCACTTTCTTAGTAACTAAATGTGGAAGAATTTCAAGAATGCCAAAGACCAACAATTCTTCACAAAAGTCACATTTTTTGTCTTCACACACACACATACACACACACACACACACACACACACACACACACTCACTCACAAAAGGCGGGATTGCTGCTAGAAAGAAAAACCATAATGTCTTTAAAGATATCAATTCTTTGAACCTTCCATTCATGGAAGACTTGGTTAATGATGGACCTAAGGTTTTACTGTCTCAGGCCTGGACCAAAGACCAGTGGATTGTGCATCAGTTTGTGAATCAAAGGCACCAGTTTGATTCCCAGGTAGGACACATGCCTGGGTTGCGGGCCTGGTCCCCAGTTGGGGGGTTGTGAGCGGCAACCAATTGATGTTTCTCATGTGAATGTCTCTCTCCCTCTGTTTCGCCTTCCCTTCTTTCTGTAAAAATAAAAACTTTAAAAATTAAAAATAAACAGGTACAAAATAGGCTGAAAGAACTCTGAACTCAGCCCTGATCACCTGAATTAGAGTCATAAGGAACAAGTACATCACCTGCCCTTTGTAGTTATTAAATGCATACCTTTCTTGGGTGCAAGCCCATGGAGAGCTGCTCCAGTACATTTTCCTCCAGAGAGAAAAAGAAAAATGTAATCTTATCACTGCTCATGAGCAGTCAACCCCAAGTCCCAAATGTGACTTGGTCTTCAGTGTTAGGGGCCATCTCTAGATTTGGCACCCAATGAATTTTTTTTTTAAGTCTTTTTTTTTCTTTTTAAAGATTTTATTTCATTATTTTTAGAAAGAGGGGAAGGGAGAGAGGCAGAAAGGGAGAGAGAGATCAATGTATGGTTGCATTTCACCTGCCTCCAGCCATAGACCTGACTGGAGACGTGGCTTGCAACCTGGTTATGTGCCCTGGCTGGGGAATCGAACCTGCGACCTTTGGGTTTGCAGGCCGGCGCCTTATCCACTGTGCTACCAGCCAGGGTTGAATTTTTTTTTTTTTTTTTTTTAATTCTAATTTCTTCTAGGTAGGCCTTGCATATTCTCTACAGTAGCTGCATACATCAGCAGTCAAAAGCTACCAAAGGAGCATATAATCATTCACATGATCCAAGAAATATCTGACAGATAGGTATTTTTCATGAATGTCCCATATACTTATAAGTCTATTCAAAGCAATTTAATGATGTAGAAGCTGAACTGATTTGGAACCAGGAGTCCTAAATTCTAGGTCACTTTTGGAATGCCCAGCAGGCAGTCATACTTTTTTCCTGAGCAGTGTGTCTTTCCTCCAGGAAGGGGTTTCTGCTTTCCCCCTGGACTGAATCCTGGGCAGGGTAAGGCTAGAGCTGCTGACACCACCTTACCACAAAGAAAAGAGTCTGTCTGATGTGGAGGGAGCACAGGGAGCACTGCCTAGAGGTGGGGAGAGAGAAAAACTAGAACCTAAAAAAAAAAATCATTGGCATCGCTGGAGAAAGCCACCTAGGACTACTTCAACTATCTGAATTGATAAATCCCCTCACTTTTTCTTTTTTCGCTTAAGAGGTTCAGGTTTGGATTTTCTGTCACTGCAAAGTGAGAAAGACTTAATTTGATACAATCTGCCCAGGTTTGGGGAACTTTCTTGGGCCTCTGCCTCCTTTCTGTGAAATAAGTGGGTTAGATTATTTATCAGACAGGCATTGTGTTTGGCTGCTAGCAACAACACCAATGGTTTAGAGGTTTTATTTTTGCCATGCGAGAAGTCTAGATTAGGCAATCCAGGACAAGTCTGCAGTCCCATGATGCCAACAGGCACGCTGCTTTCCCCTCTGCCAGCTTTCCAAGTGACTCTCAGTCTCATGCTTACAAGACGGCTGTCACCTCTAGACATCCTTTCTGCATTCTAGGCACGAAGAGGAAGGAAGGCTAAAGGGCCTAAGGGACAACTCTGGACCCTGGAGGTTCACATGGTGGTTACTACTTAAATCTCATTGACCAGGACTGTGTCACATGGTCACTCCATCCAAAAGGAAGGTTGGGAAATGTGTGGGTGTTTTTAGAAAAGTACATGGATGCTCTGAAACAATTGGGGGTCAGTTGGCAAGGAAGAGGGGGAGAACAGATGGGTAGACAATTCCAGGATCTGGCACTAACTACAAAATAGCAAAGTAACCTCCCTCTCTGAAGTTCTATAATTCAAACATTTTTTCTATCTTGTTTTACCTAATTTTCTTTTTAACTTTTAAAAAATGTATTGATTGATTTTAGAGAGAGAGGAAAGGGGAGGGAACTTGGAGAAGGGAGAATGAGAAACATTGATTTGTTGTTCTACTTGATACATTTATTGATTCTAGTATGTGCCCTGACCAGGGATCAAACCCTCAATCTTGTCTATCAGGATGACCCTTGAAGTGAGCGGCCGTGGCCAGGGCAAGTTACCTAATCCTTTCTTGATGGAAAGGAGCTTAATATTTTGTGGAAAGGGAAGGAGAGGAACATCAATGTACAAAAGATACATCAATTGGTTGCCTCTCTCACGCCAACTGGGGATCTGCAACCCAGGCATGGGCCCAGACTGGGAATTGAACCGGCAACCTTTTGGTTCATAAGCCATCATTCAATGCACTGAGGCACATCAGCCAGGGCAACGAACACATTTTTAGTGTCTTAAATTTTGGAGAAGCAGAGCTGTATCTCATAAATGAACTGACAACTGGTACATGTGAGATATCTGATTATTAATCGAAAGCTCTTTGTATTTATTATCTCTTCCATGAAACTTTCTTTCTTTTTTTTTTTTTAAAGATTTTATTTCATTATTTTTAGAAAGAGGGGAAGGGAAAGAGGTAGAGAGGGAGAGAGACATCAATGTATGGTTGCGTTTCACCTGCCTCCAGTCACAGACCTGGCTGGAGACCTGCAACCTGGTTATGTGCCCTGGCTGGGGAATCGAACCTGCGACTTTTGGGTTCACAGGCCGGCACCTTATCCACTGGGCACCTTATCCACTGTGCTACCAGCCAGGGCCCATGAAACTTTCTTGAACATTTTAATTCCAGTCTTCTGGGAGCCTATTCTTACTAATCACAACTATTCTAACCATTCCTTAATTGAACTAACTTACCTGGCTTTTCCTTCTGGTTTCCAGTCCTTCTCAAATGATTTCATATCCTCTTCTTCTATCTCCCCAACTAAATTGGAAACTTGTAAAGAGCAGAGCCCAACACTTGGCAAAATGCTAGAGGTGGGAATGAGTAATCGATAATGACTGAGCAAAGAATAAAGGAATGAATAAATAATTGAAATCTGAATTTCAATCTTTTTTCTCTCTCCTCAGAACTCTGTCCTCAATGCAAGCTTGTTAACTAATTGCATCTCAGAATCATTACCAAGGCAATTTGCATCCAAGAAGCCGGCTTTAGAAAGCCTTTTACTTTCCACCTTTATATCTGCTCCATTGTTGTACCTCAGCCCAGCCTCAGGAGTCAACACCCTGACCACCCGTCACCTGTTCCACCTAAAACCCTTCCCATTCTCACAGATTAAAGGGTTTGCCTTCAGGAAGTTCTTCTTATGTCTAAATTAAATTCTATACCTGCCATTTTCTCTTCCTTTGCTCTCTACTTTGAAAGAACACAGCAGGTAAAGTGTTTGCTAATGTTTCATAAAGGCCTGAGTGGAGGTCTTTTTTAAATAAAAAATAAGTTATGTGGAGGTCCTATACGGCAAAGCCTTATTTGTTCATTGTAAAAATGAAAAATAATAGCTGAAAATATAAATAAGAAGTTAATAAATAAGAATTACTTTAAAATTTCATAAACCAACACATGGAGAAGGCCATTTACTATATATCATTCTGGAACTTGTCTATGCATGTTTGCATTACATACATAAACATTTGGTACACTATGTATATTCTTATCCTGCATTCTTTTATATTTTTAAAGATGCTATTTATTATTTTTCAGAGAGGAGAGGGGAGAGAGGAAGAGAGGGAAAGAAACATCAATGTATGGTTGCCTTTCATCTGCCTCCAGCTACAGGTCTGGCTGGAGACCTAGCTTGCAACCTGGTTATGTGCCCTGGCTGGGAATCGAACCAGCGACCTTTGGGTTTGCAGGCCAGTGCCTTATCCACTGTGCCACCAGCCAGGGCTTTATCTTGCATTCTTTTTTTTTTTTTTTTTTAAGATTTTATTATTTTTAGAGAGAGAGGGGAAGGGAGAGAGGCAGAGAGGGAGAGAAACATCAATGCATGGTTGCCTTTCGCCTGCCTCCAGCTGCAGACCTGGCTTGCAACCTCATTATGTGCCCTGGCTGGGGAATCGAATCAGCAACCCTTGGATTCGCAGGCCGGCGCCCCAACTGCTGTGCCACCAGCCAGGGTAATCTTGCATTCTTGATGCAACTGTGAATATCAGCACACATTAGTAAATATTTTTTATAATGTGCAATGGCAGAGGAGTATTTCATTATATATCTTAATTGTGAAAAAGCATTTTGTAAAGGATAATATTGTAACAAAACATTACCAGCAATTGTAATTGATGAAGAGTGTCATCCTATGCCTGTTTTTTGTACTTTTACAACATCTATGTTTGAATTTGTAGTTTCCTATTACTAGTGAGTTTGAACATCCTTTTAGGTATTTATTGACCATTTAAATTCTGTTTGTTTCCTTTGCCCACTTTTCCATTTGAGTTGTTTGTCTTTTGTTGGCATCTTTAATATATTCTGGATACAAATCAATCTTTGGTTATATGTGTTATAACCTAGAGATATGTGTCATTATTATTATGTGTATCATAAATATGAGAAAAGTGAGGCTTTTCAAAGGCGTCAGGTACATGGCTCAAGGTCACATAAGCAGTGGAATTGGAAGCAAAGCAAGCCGCTTGTGCTGGCGGGAAAAGGGAGGAAGCACATGGGTCAGGCATAGACTTCTCATCATTTGTTATCATTCAATCTCACTGAATCATCATATCCACTCTTTGAGGTAGACACTAGTACTATTCCCATCTTACAGATGAGGGAAATGAAGTTTTATTATTCTTTCCTCTTCAGGATTCCCATTCCTCAAGAGCAAAACTATCAATATAGTATCAGTATCAGTATAACAGAACAACACATATATACCATACATTAAAAAAAATAAAAAAACCAACCCTATAAATGAGAAAATTTTAAACCCCACTTGTGTTTTATTATATATAAAATGTGTGTATATATGAAATGTATCTCTCTCTCCATATACATATGAACTAGAAGGGAAAACTCCAACCCATGATTGGGGACAGTGGTTAAATCAGCCCTTAGCTTATCGTCAATATTTCTTTGTTTTTTTTTTTTAATTTTATTTCATTATTTTTAGAAAGAGGGGAAGGGAGAGAGGCAGAGAGGGAGACAGACATCAATGTATGATTGCGTTTCACCTGCCTCCAGCCACAGACCTGACTGGAGACCTGGTTTGCAACCTGGTTATGTGCCCAGGCTGGGGAATCGAACCGGCGACCTTTGGGTTCGCAGGCTGGCGCGTTATCCACTGTGCTACCAGGCAGGGCTAATATTTCTTTTTTAAAATAAAGAAACAGGCCCTGGCTGGTGGCACAGTGGATAAGATGCCAATCTGCGAACCCAAAGGCCGCCGGTTCGATCTGCCAGCCAGGGCACATAACCAGGTTGCAAGCCAGGTCTCCAGCCAGGTCTGTAGCTGGAGGCAGGTGAAAGGCAACCATACATGGATGTCTCTCTCCTTTTCTGCATCTCTCCATCCCCTCTCTCTAAAAATAATAAAGTCTTTAAAAAAAATAAACAAAACAAGGATTATTAGCAAATATTACAAAATATTAATGGTTATTTTTCAGTTAATGCTGAGAATATGGGTATGAGTTTTTTGTTATTTGTAATTTCCTGTATTTTTAGAACTTCTCAAAATGTGAAAGAATTTCTTTTAAAAATGGGAAGTGACTACACCAAAATAGTAATAGTGATCATCCTTTTATTCTTCCTTCCGCTTTTCCATAATTTCCAAAGTGTTTGTAATCAGCAACTTTATAATGGGAGGGAAACCACCAAATTGTTTTTGTCTCATTCAAAAGTTTTGTTTTTAGCAAACTTAATCCTAATATCTGGAGGTAGTTAATGTCAGTATAGAATCAACACTGAGCCATCTTATGTACTTTCATGTACATTCTTATTAATGTACTCCCTAGCAGTGAGTATCTACCACTAAATAGATGATGGAAAAGCCGGTATTGTCCTAACAGTATTCCCCCACTTAGATAAGTGGATCAAAAGCCTATCATGAAGCCCTGGCTGGTAGCACAGTGGATAAGGTGCCGGCCTGGGAACCCAAAGGTCGCAGGTTCGATTCCCCAGCCAGGACACATAACAAGGTTGCAAACCAGGTCTCCAGTCAGGTCTGTGGCTGGAAGCAGGTGAAAGGCAACCATATATTGATGTCTCTCTCCCTCTCAGCCTCTCTCCCTTCCCTTCCTTCTAAAAATAATGAAATAAAAAGATCTTAAAAAAAAAGCCTCTCATGGAAGTGAATCAGGGACAAGATGTCCAAGTCTTTTATATCTTTAATTTCTAAGAAATAGAATATATATTTGCCTAAAGGCGGACATATTCTGATATCCTGAATTGCAGTTACTATCCAGATATAATGGACCCATTCAAAATGAGTAGGAATGAGGTATTTACTAGGATTAGCTAAGGTTCCTCTTTCAATCTGTTTTATCATTCCATGCATGGATATTAACAGTTGAGTCACAGCAGGTGTGAGTGGATAAAATGATTCTAAATCACAATCACATGAGGGAAGTTAGAAGAACTGGGCATGGCATGGAAACCTTTTTGCTTCTGTAACTATCTGAGTGAGCAAAGCTTGAGTTTTCAAGTCTAGTGACAGACTTATTTCAATTTGATTGAATAATTGGAGTTTTCCACTGTCAAAAAACTTTTATCCACTTCATTACTTAGAGGAGTAAAAGAAAATTTGAACTAGTGTTTTATGGCACTTTCTCTTCCCAGGGACCCAGGGAGGGAACAATGGAAACACGTAACCCTGGATATTATCTGTTTCTGCTGCTTCTGACTGAGCACAGCAGATACTAGATCATTGCCAAAAAGTTTTTGGTCGGCCTCTCACCTCCATTGTCTCAGGATAACTGGATTTTAGAGCTGGGGAAGGAAACCTTAGAAGCCACTGAATCCCTCTAATTTTACAGCAGAAAAAAATAGGGCATGATTTTGCCAGGAATTAATGAAATTAAACTTGTGTATACACTGTGACCCAGCAATCGACTTTCGAGAGCTACCAAGGAGAGGCCTATGGAGACACTCAAAGATGTTCACTGCAGCATTGTTTGTATCAGAAGAACAAAACAAAACAAAGCCAACCACAAGGTCCATCGGTAGGGAATGGCTAATGAAACATAACATTTTCATACCATGAAACAATAATGAACTAGATCTAAGTGGGTAGATGTCAAAAAAAAAAAAAAAAGAATGAATCAAAGATCGAAGTTGCAGAAACCTGTGAAAAGTCTTTTTACATAAAAATTTATACAATTCTATTTTACATGGTTTTATATATATATATATATATATATATAAAATGTGACATGATACTGAATATAAAAATCTCTTAAAATATTTAGAATGATGCTGTCCAATATAGTAGCTACTAGTCACCTGTGGCTATTTAAATTTAAATACAGCACTAGCCACATTTCAAATATTAAGTAGCCACATATGGCTAGTGGTTGCCATGTTGGACTGCACAGATATGTAACATTTTCATAATTACAGAAAGTTCTATTGGACAATGTTGCTCTAAAAAAATACATGCCAAATTTATAAGACCACATAGCTGGGTGGTAGTAAAAAGCACACTGTTGTCAGGAGACCTCTACTGATGTGTTCTCAGTGCGTGGACCCAGTGGGTTATTCACGGATGGATAGATGAAAGGATTCATTCTATCATTGATTTATAATAATTTATTGACTGAATGTTAAGCCCGGGTTCAGCTCTTGAGAAACAAAATTCAATCTGTCAACCCAGCCCTAGAGGACAGACAAGTGTCAGTCATCAACACACATTTAATGCCTTTCGCTGGCAAACTCTATGTGAGGCCTAGGGTCAAGTGGTGCACAAAACTAAGTCCCTGTCCTCAAAGGACCTGCATGGCATGGCAGGGCTTCTCTCTCAACATCATAAACATTTTGATGGGTGGTTCTTTGTTGTGGACGTTGCCCTGTGAACTGTGGGATGTTTAGCATCCCTGGTGTCTGCTCACTAAATACCACTAGTACCTACTCCTCAGAATGACAAACAAAAATGTCTTCAGACATTGCCAAATGTCCCTTTGGTGACAAAACTGCTCCCATTAAGAACTAGAGGGGAAGAAAAATATTAATCAGATTTTAAGAACTTATTTAAACAACAAGTGTGCGACTGCTGTCTGTGATAGCGCTGTGTGGGATGCTTTAAAAGTATTTACCAGGGACCTGACCTAATCTTTAAGGGCTAAGGAGAACTGCTTCCCTGAGGATGTGAGATATGGTCCACTCTTTCAGCCAAACGTGGAGAGAATTTGCCCACATGGGCATAGTTCTGAATAAGTCAGTCCATCCCAATGGTCTGAGGAAGTAAGATGTAAGGGAGATATTAGGTTTCTCTAAGGAAGCGAACGTAAGCCAGATTTTGACGCCTAAGTAGTATCCATTTCACATTGGCTACCTAAAGCTCACTCAACTGGCACAGCTTGGGCAGGCTGTCATGAATTTAAGACTAAACTAGCTAGTAAAAAATGAAGACCCGCTAGGTCCTGTCCTCACCAGAGATCTGAAGGTCATAAATAAACCAAAATGAGAATCAGGATTCACTGTTTCTCATTTGTCTAAGAATTTGGACAAATTCTCCACTAGGCTTCACTTCAAGCTTCTACAACAAAAACAAATACTAGTAGAGAGAAATGGCAAAGACCTGTTAGCTCACCAAATATGTTTATCCCTAATGGCTGCAGGACTGGGGAGTTGTCAGTTGGAAGACATCAGATCCTTGTTCCTTTACTTAACTAAGCCAAAAGGGACTCCTTGGAGCTAAGGCGTATTTTACTAGTTTGAGAATTGTGTTTGAAAAGTGGCTTTATATCATACTTTAACGTTCTCATTCTTCTCCCCTGAAAAGCAGTGATTCTGGACTGTAAAAGAGGGAGCTTAACAATCTCCTAGCCTACTCATTTATTGTATAGGATGAGGAAACTAAGGCCCAGGGAGGGAAACATTGGCTCAAAGTTGCACAGCTATTTATGAAAGAGTCATTCTCTATCCTCTAAACCTCCTCTTTTCCCTCCACCTGGAACAACAAAAGAATATAAATGTTATTTACATATATGCCTTTGTTGTTCCCAAATATAAAGGAACATTATATATAATATACAAGTACAAGGTATAATATATAACATATAATAAACTATATTATATAACATAAAAATTTATATATATATACATATATATATATATACACACACACATATATACACACATATACACAGAGAGAGAGAGAGAGAGAGAAAACAAGCTCAAAAGTGATACACCCAAATGCAACGTGGAGGGTGGTGCAATCCTGGAAGAGGAAAAGGGCATCAGTGGAAAAACCAGTGAAGTCCGAATAGTAGTAATGATGGACCAATATCAGTTTCTTACTTTTGACACACACGTGGTTATGTAGATGTAAATGACAGGGGCCTCGCAGGTTGGAAAATTTTAGTTTCAGGTAACAGCCAATAAACTTAGTAATTAATGTAAAGTAAAAAGCTATTCTTTCAGGAACTGAAGGAATGACCCACCTTGACTCCAGTTAATAAGTTTAGTAATTAACTATGTAAAAAGCTATTCTTTTAGGAGGAATGACCCACCTTGGCTCCAGGGTAAGAAGACCTCCGCCCATGACACAAAGACCTCAACCAGGACAAAGAAAGAATGCTGCAGCTTTTATCTCATTAGCGTTTTCCCTAATTCCAAACCCCTTCCCTAGACCCTTTTTCTCCTATAAAAAGGGCCCATTCATTTATAAGAGTGTAAGACAGGCTGTTAGGGTGCAAACCCACCATCTTATCATAAAGAGTCAATCCCTGTCCCTGCTTCTTGGATCTGGTAGATAATAGGCAGCATGAACACCGACTTTTCCCTGTTCATTAACAATGGGGGAAAGTGGGTAAGGAATATAAAGAATCTTTTTGTACCATTTTTGCATGTCTTCTATAAATCTTAAATAATTCCCCAATAATATTATTTCTGATGTCATAAAGATACAATAAAACAAGTTTAAAAAAATATGTTTAAAGAAACAACAAAAACGGGGCCTTGAAGTTCTGCCCCTCAATTTTTAATAGCTCAATGTGTCTCTTCCCAGACATTCTTTTATGTTTCTTATAAACATACACACACAGTTTTAAATATTTTATCTCATTTAACCCTTCAAACAATCATATGAAACTGGCATTACAATCAAATGAGGAAACCTAGGCTCAAAGAGGTTCACCAAGTGGCTCGGTGTCACAGCTAGTAAATGTCTGGGACTATGTTCAAAGCACACTTGACCTAACTTCAAACTCCATGCTGTTCCCAGGGCCGATAAGGCTGTGTCCTGCGTAAGAGCGCTTAGCTCAGGTGGTGAATGGGGTTCCACTCCATGCTCCCCAAGTCATGTGCTCTAGCTACTGCTCCATCTGCCTGGAGCCAGAGGCCCCTTTTACTTGGCACAAAGGCTCCAGAGGGACTAAGACCAAGACCAGCCCTCCTCCTCTTTCCCTCTCTCCTGGGCCAAGAGAACAGCCACATTGGTCATGACCATGATTGTTGTAGGAAACAGGGAGTGTGATTTGGGATGTGTTTCCTGCTGCTAGTTGTGAAGGATGTGAAGAGGGATGTATTCTGTAAATATCAGGAAATAGAGGGGCATGGAACTTAATATGCTACAGCAGGCCCGTATTTGCAGATAATGGGCACATATTTTGGATCCTCTAATGTCAACCAATACCAGGAGATTCCAAACACAAAATATGTTCAGCTGTCTTCCCCAAAGTAATACACTCCCCTTTCCAGGAATGGAATTTTCACAAGTCTAAGGTCAAAATGAAATATTCTGGGAGGAATCTCAGTGAATCGCAAAGCAAAGCCGGTCACCATTTTCAGACGCTCTGAATAGGAGGAAATCAGAATAACAATATGCTGAATTTTTCAACACCAGCATGTGGGCAGTTCAGGATCCTAGGCCCTTGTGACCTCCCGACAGAAAACTCGCCTTTGGTTACATAAGTGGAGCAGCATTCTGAATAATTCACTGGCAAAACAAACTAAAAGTGTTGCTCCTTAGAAAGAAAGAAACTACACAAAGCCCTCACCCTGTGCCAGCCACACTCAGCATTTAGCACTTTCCCTGCACTCTCAATCCTCCTGTCTTTCTGTGAGGGATGTACTACTATCACCCCCATTTTACAGGCGAGGAAACTTGAGACCCAATTAGGAAGCGACTTGTCCAAAGGTCATACAACTAAGCAGCTGAGAAAGGATTCTAATCCAGGTGCATTGACTCAAAAGCCAGTGTTCTTCTAAGTGTTTCACAGTAACTTCGCAAACAAACTATATATTTTTAAATTTTTTAAACTTGAAAAAATTGCTTCCACAGTATATGCTATCCCCACACTGCGGTTTATATTCAGGGACCAGATGGTAACATAAAAACCAACAGTCTTTTACAGCACTCACACAAGTTCTGGTCACACTTTAATACACTCAAAGATCTAACTAAACACATTCAATTGGCACCCAAGGGACAGCTTTCACATTTGAAGCCTGGTACAGTGTGTTTACCTTGCACCTGACTTTCTCTGAGGTTCTCCCCCATTCTATTGTGGTATCAACTAACATCACATTTATAAAGTTTTTCAACATTTTATTATGAAAACTTTCAAACATATAGATAAGTTGAAAGAATTTAATAGGGGTACATATATTCCCATCACCTAGATTACATTTGATGATACTTTCAATTTTTGTTTTTCGGTAGGTGGCAAGAACTTTGCATGTAGTATCTCACTTAATTTAAAAAAAAAAAACTCTTCAATTACTCCTATTTAATGGATGAGAAAATTGAAGCTGAAAGACTTGGAGAGTTTGTCTACAAAGCCACTACTCTAGTTACATTCCCAAAGATGGAGATTAATTTGAGCTGACTTTAATGAAATTTTATCAGTTCAGTTAACCCTTTCAATATGACTTTTGAGGTGTATATATCCCTGCTGTATGGAAAGGGTTAATGTTGGAGATTTGTTTTCTGAATCAGAACAGTAGTTTGCAGGTGTAAAATTCAGCAAAGGAGTCTATGTGCCCAGCATGAAAGGATTTATTCCTTTGGATTCAACAGATGGAGTATGGATTTTATTTCTTTTAAGTGTACAGCAGGGATACGTACACAAACATGTTCTCTGCAGTGTTATTTAAAATGAGAGAAATTGTGCCCTGGCTGGTTGCACAGTGGATAAGACACCAGCCTGAGAACCTAAATATTGCTGGTTAGATTCCCAGCCAGGACACATATAACTAGGTTGCAAGCCAGGTCTCCAACCATCTCCATAGCTTGAGGCAGGTGAAAGGCAACCATACATTGATATCTCTCTCCCTCTTTGCCTCTTTCCCTTCCCCTCTCTCTAAAAATTAATAAATAAAATCTTTTAAACAATAAATAAAATGAGAGAAATTGGAAACCATCTAAATCCCCCAGATTAGGCAAACAGTTGATTTTGGCATATAATACCATACACTGAAAAGATGGCATATGATGCAGATGTTAAAAATTATCTCCTTGGCTTCATAAAAATATTTGTCAATGTAGTACATATGTGCCCAATCCAAATGTAAAGTGATACTCACTAAAGTAAAAGCTAAGATTCTATATCATTCTCTTTGGCATAGGAAAAGAACAGATTGAATATTGGAATCAGAAAGGCATAAAATGCCAGAAGGATCAGTATAAGGGCAATGTCATCTGGGACATGTATTGGGTACATTGAGCTTAGTCTTGAAAAACCTAATATAAAATACAACCAGACCCTAGCTGGTGGCATAGTGGATAAGGCGCTGGCCTACGAACCCAAAGGTCGCTGGTTTGATTCCCAGCCAGGGCACATAACCAGGTTGCAAGCCAGGTCTCCAGGCAGGTCTGTAGCTGGAGGCAGGTGAAAGGCAACCATACATTGATGTCTCTCTCTCCCTCTCTCCCTCTCTCCCTTCCCCTCTCTCTAAAAATAATAAACAAAATCTTTAAAAAATAATAAATTAAAAAAAATCTTTTAAAAAATACAACCAAAAAACCCCCAAACAAACAAACAAAAAACCCCACCACACCCCAATTTCCTTCATTGTGCACATATTTATTGAATGCTTATTAAATGCTGATACTGGAGACTCATTGGTAGAGAGGAAAGGTCCCTATCTTTGTTAAGATGACAGTCTATATAGAAAGTAATTGTCATACCTTGTCTTGAGTTCCACCAAACAATTGGTTTAGGAAAGACGCCCTCCATCTGATAATACTTAGAGCAGAGGTTCTGGGCCAGAGGTGCTATTTCCCATCCCATACCCACCCCCAGGGACATTTGGCAATATATGCTGACACTTTGGATGGTCACAACTGGGATTAGGGGGTGCCATTAGCATCTAGCCACAGAAGACAGGGATGCAGCTAAACAACCTATAATGCACAAAACAGCAACCCATCATCTCCCCAAAAATTATCTAGCCCAAATGTCCACAGTGCTGAGGTTTAGAAATTGACACACTTTCAGGATTCTCTCTTGGGAGTTAAAGTGAAGGAGAGACCTGGGGGTGGGGAGTGGGTGTCCACAGAAGATGGCATGAGTGTGCAGAGGAAGGAGGATGTACCTGGATTATTATAAAGGCTGGTCATTAGACAAACCCAGGGGTAGAGACAGCCCCAACTTGCTGTGAATCCTACTCCAAAAAGTTAATTTGTAAATTGCTTCTTTGGCATACCTTAGATCCCCTGACTGCTTCCCTCCAGAAGGAGACCATATGGTGAAAATCAGAGGCTCCGGAGATAAAAATCAAAAGATCTGGGTTGAATCCCAACTTTGCAATAATGAAAATCACTTTACTTCTCGAAGCTTCTGTTTCCACTTTTGAAAAATGGGGATGGAAACGAGCCCTCTCCCACCGCTGAGAACAAAATGGGTGCCTGAACACGTCTGGCTCTCTGCAGAGGCTTAAAGGTAGCAGTGTCATTATTGTTGTTGTTTGTTTGTCCGTAATGTATCATTACGTGAAAAGAGGGCTTATAAAATAGAACACAGTGTATGTGTCCAATTTTTGTACAATATGACTATCTGCTGAGAAAACAGTCTAGAAGTAATTATAACAAATGGCTAAGACAAATTGTCCCTGAGTGAGGAGACACAAAACAAAAACAAAACAGAAACTAATATATCACCTTTTGGAATTACATAGTGAATACATGTTATTTAAACTCTTAAAAGTTATCTTTTCAAAAGATTTTATGATATGAGAAAATACTTTAAAGATGTAATTTAAGGAAAAAACTAAAGCAAGGTATAAATTGTACAGCCCTGGCTGGTATGGCTCAGTGGATTTAGCTCTGGCCTGCGGACAAAGGGTTGCAGGTTCAATTCCCAGTCAGGGCACTTGCCTGGATTGTAGACCAGGTCACCAGTTGTAGGCATGTAAGAAGCAACCATCGACTGATGTTTCTCTCCCTCTCTTTCCTTCTCTCTAAAATAAATAACTAAAATCTTTTCTTAAAGTAAAAATTGTATAAAGCTGTGCTACACAATATAGCAGCCACCAGCCAGGCCCATGTGGCTACTGAATGCTTGAAATGGGGCTAGTCCGAATTGAAGTATGTTATAGTGTAGAAACCTATTCAAAGGCTGAAAAAGAATGTAAAATATTTCACTAATAGTTTTCATATCGCCATATGATAAAATGATAATATTTTGGGTCTGTTGGGTTAAATAAAATATATGATTAGACTTCATTTCACTTATTTTCATTTTTCTTTAATGAGGCTCTCAAAACATTTAAAATTACCTATTTGGCTTACTTTTGTGGTTCACATTTTTCTTTTGAATAGTGCTGATACAACCAATATAAATTTGACTGTGTAATTTTTCAAATGCAGAGAAAAAAATAGAATGGAAAAACCCCAAACACATCACCATGAATAAGTCTAAATGATAGGATAATGGGTAATGTCCTTTGAGCATCTTTACATTTACATTTTTCTGTGCTTTCCAGATGTTCTGTGGAATGCAGTTATCCCCGTGATAATCTGGAAAAGAGCACAATGACTCTAGAATCTGTCCTGTACTCCAGGACAAAAACTGTTCTTTCTTAAAATAATTGCATCATACGGGGACTGGTATTTTCTGGGTTGAAAAATAACTTTGCAACTACCTGGCCTCTCCTTTAGCCCTGGGCATAAAGGGGAAAGTCTGAGATTGTGCTCCCATCTTCCACGGGCCTTCGCCCCAAGTAGGGTGTAAGGCACATGAGGAGCAGCTCCATGGATGCTCAGAACATCCCACAGCAAGGAAATGAGTCACCTAGTGAGTCAGCCCCGCCGCCCTGCTTTCATTCTTGGTATTGTTCCACCTCACTTCTTCTCTGTCTGTCACCCTTTCCCTAAGAACCACATGTGTGGCCTGAAGACGGCCCAGATAGATATGGCGAGAAAGACTCCTGTCCCAAGGCTTCCTTCGTGGTTACCACGTGGTCTCCTTTCACCCTCATGGCTCCCTATTCAACCAACACAGGGGTTAGTAGCATTTCCATTTCAAAAATGAGGAAACTGAGTCACACAGAATTCAGATACTTGGTCAAGGGCTCATAGCTACGAAGAAGCCAGGGCAAGAGTCAAGGTCAGGTTTGACTCCAAAGACTGTACACTCTGACTATCCCCACAGCAAGACCATGGGCTCATTCATCTGTGTGTCTCCCCTGCCCGGCATGTCAGGTGCCCTGACTGAAATGGCCCAGGTGCCTTGAATGTAGGGGGTCAGCTTTCCCTCTTCCCAAAGACATCTGGGGAAAAGTCCAAGAATCTGATAATTGACATTTACACTTTAGGCCTATACTTCTCCTGCAGGGAACATCTGTGGATGAAGTCCCACTTCAACCATGGGTGGGAGATGAACAGGAATTTCTGCCATTGGGAAAGGTACCTGGGGGAGAAAGAGGGCGTTCTCAGTTCTGCCCCCTCCTGAGAGCAGGAGCCCTTCCTCTGAAGGAGCCAATTCCTGCCCGCAGTCTATCAGCAGGTGGGTGGGGCCAAGGCCCAGTGAGCAGATGCATGTGATGTGGCTGCCACAGAATGCCGCCCCCTCACAGATTCCACCAGTGAAGAGTCATGCCTAGGAATTAAGCATTTCCCTTCCTTTTAAACCTTTTTTATTTTTTTGGTAATTTTATTGTGTATAGGTTATACATTCAGATGATTCGAAAATTATGTATATCAGATATATATTAAATGATATGCATATTTTTAACCATGTGAATGTATTACACACACACACACACACAAATTATATTGAAAAGTCTTTCTCCTATCTGCTCTCCCATCTGCCCAGTCCTAACCCACCCCCACAGCCACTGTTGTTTATTAGTTTCTTGTGTATCTTTTGAGAGTTTCATTCTACATCTGCAAGTAAATACAAATACACATACCATCACCCTTCGTTTTCTACAAAAGTTGCAGGCTCTTTTCACAAAAGTAAAAATGCTGGAGAGAATACATGGGAGTGAAAAGGAATCTTTAGCTCCCGAGGATGCTAAGTTAGGCTGTTTCCCTTTGTTTTCATATTTTCAAGTCAGGTTTCGTGACGCATAACTTATATACATACAGGAAATTTTACCCTTTTAGTGGACAGTTCTGCAGGGTTTGACATATGCATTCATGTAGCCACTTTCACAGTCAACATACAGAACAGTTCTATTATTCACCCCCCCAAATTCTTTCATGTCCTTCACAGTCATCTACTATCCCTTAGGCACCCCATCTGCAGTTTCATCCTCAGCCCCTCCCAACCACTGATATGTTCTCCATCCTTTTAGTTTTGCCTTTTCCAGAATGTCATAAAAATCATACAATACGTAATCTCCCGTGTCTGCCTTCTTTCACTTAGCCGGATGCATTGGAGATGCATCCCTGTTATTGTGTGTATGTTGTGTGTCTCAGTAGTTTATTCCTTGTATTTTTTGTTTTGGTTTGGTTTTTGGTTTTCTTTGGGGAGCTGTATTCCTTTGTACCACTATTCTGTTTATTCATTCATAATTGAAGGACATCTGGGTTGTTTGCAGTTTAGGTAATTATGACTACAACTGCTATAAATATTTGCATACAGATTTTTGTGTGAACGTGTATTTTCATATCTCCTGGGTGACTACATAGGAGTGGGATTGCTAGATCGTATGGAAAGTGTGCATCATCTTGTCTTTAATCCTTACAATAGCCTATGCCCTGGTTTTGTCAGCTTTACTCACAGGGGGAAATATGAGGTCCAGAGACGTTTAGTAGCCTGTCTCCCACATCACCCATCAGATAAGAGGCAGAGTTGGGATGTGAACTCAGACCTAAAAGGAGGGGGAAAAAATAACAACAACAACAAAAAGAAAACCTCCTCTGGTAACTATAATGTAATTCTGTCTTTCGGCTGCTCTGTTAAAATGGGTCAGAGATACCTAAGGTGTAAGGGCTACAGATATTAATAAAACACAAACCTCACTTTCTTTCTAATTTTGGCTCCCTTACAAGAATTCAGGCTTCTGGTTGAAATGCTAGTGGGGCCCCTCTAGGCTGGTAGTACGCTCTATTGCCTTGAGAATACCAGCTTTCCCAAAGGGAATGATTGCTAATGTTTATGAGTGGGTATGGAATGTGCTCTTAAAAGTTTATAGTTCACTTAACATGCATCATGTCATCAGAGAACGATTTCACCAGGGGGTGGACCTGTCTCTCCCTGTAACCCACCCACACAGCCACCAACACCTGATGAGCATCGTGCAGACAGAGGCTATTTGTGACCCTTATTATTTCACTCTATTCTGAGCCGCGTGCCCCTCCCTTCTTGCAATGACAACCTGGCCATTTCAAACGCCCTCCTGGCACGCCTGGATTGGCAAGGTGGTGGCCTGGAAAGGGCACGGGCTTTCCCTCAGGAGTTTGCTGGGCTTTGGGAGGGCTAAAGGAGTGCCCAGCATGGGATCTGGCATCTAGCAGGCAGTCGGCAAATGTTGGTCCCCTTTCATTTCCCTAATAAAGGAGACAAGTACGAAGCCAGCAAACAAGACACACTGGAGGTTAGTTTCTACCAACACCGTGTTGTGCGCCTCAAGCACACAACTTCCCACACTGCACTTTCAGTTTCCACATTCATACAAGTGGACCAGGTCCAAGTTCACTATATGGAGTGTAAGTGTTAATGTAGCCTTTCTCTCAGCCTAAAGAAGCGGGATTAAGGGAAAAATTCCTTAATCTTCTGACTGCCCAGGGGGCCCTACCCTCTCCAAGAATAGACAAAATTTCATAGCCATGGAAAGGAAGCAGCAGAGAAGCTTGAAACTTATTACATAAAGCCAGGCCTACATGGGGAGCTGAGGGAGTCACTGGGTCATAGAACAAACGGATTCTCTGCCTTCTACTCACTGTAGAAGCTTGTGAGTCTTGGTCAAGTGCAAATAACAGTGGCATGTGCCTTCCTGGGGCTTAGGGATGGGAGGACCTATGTACCTTGCTTAGCCACCTCACAGTATTATATTGGGGTGCAATGAGACCAGGTTTGTGAGCCAAAGGTCTCGCATGAGGTCCATTTGGCCAACACATACGGTGACCCACTTGTCCTGGTTTGCAGTGAAAGTGCCACATTCCAGGAAACCCCTAGTCCAAGACAAACTGGGACAGCTGGTCATACTACCTACTCACCTATTTCTTAAAATGAAACTCGTAGCCAGTGTTCAAAATTTAGAAGTTCCCATTAAACATTTCAAATGTCCAGAATCTCTTAAGAACTGCAGGATCTGGCAACCCTGTGTGCACATTTGCACATGGGAATAATGGGCTGGGGCTGCGTGGTAGCAACTTCTTTTAGCTGAATCAAGCCCTTGGCTACGATCCATCCCCATCACTCCCTCTTGTACCATGCCCAGCCATCCACTTCATTCATTATCACATGCCTGGCCCCTGTACCAGTGAAGTTTGCAACCCTCGGTGTAAACTTACTCTAACCTCTAAAGAGCTTAAAAAGGTAAGAAATGACACATTACAAAGGTACCCCTAGGCTGCTTCTTTTCGATGGTGCAAGATAGGCATACTTGAGTGTCTACAAAGCACCATCAATCTTCTATCTGGTGTTCTTTATTAAAAAACAAAGTAATGTAAATTCTAATCATCTACATTCTTTTACCATAAAACTTAAAAGTTTCCTCATGAACTGAGCCTCAAGCACAAAGTCTAGTTGCAAGTAACAGAAATACAATCTAAAGTAGTTGGAGAAGGAAGAGAGAATGAGGAGAGGGAGAAAGCGAGGGAGAGAGAGCAGGAAGGAAGACAGGGAAAGGAGAGAGATGTTGGTTTAATGATTTCCATAATCAAACTGCAGAACTGTGGAAGTGGATGTCTGGATCCAGGGTTAATAGGATTCAGAAACTCGGTCTGTGCCCTAGCTGGGAATTTGTTCAAGGTTCTCTCTGCAAATTAGCTTCATTCTCTCAGGCCAGTTTCTGCACATGGCAGAGGAAAGGAGCAAAGGCAGGTCTGGGCTCCCATTTTTACTATTTGAATCCCCAAAGGAGGAAAAAGGATGGGTGGTGAGTGGGGGTGGTATTCTCTGTTCCACCAGTTTCAAAATCCAGTTAGAAAAATCATAAGGAGGATTTCTGATTGGCCTGGCTTAGTTTCAGTGGCTTTTTCTGGACCAATCAGGGATCTGTTTCCAGAAGAAAGAAGGGATAGATGTTAGGCAAGCCCAAATCATAGCTATCAACCACATTGCTCTCTGTGTGGTTAAATGGTCTCCAGTGCCCTCCAGGTTGGGAAGCGCTATCCTGCAGTCTAGGTTTTGGGTACCAACTATATTGGGTTGGCAAAAAAGTTCATTTAGTGTTCTTCTGTACAATGGCTCTAGTAGTGCTTAGTTGTCCCTAACTTCAATTGAAACAATTTTGTTAGGTTGGATTGTGACAGCTATTATCATCACCATGCATTAAAAAAAAAACTTACCAAACTTACTTGGTAAATCTTTATAGGCATTTTAATATCAAAGGTGGAAGAAAATAATACAACATTTTCAGCCTATTATACTTTATTATTTCAAGAAAAGTAAAAATGCAACTGAAATGCAAAAAAAAAAAAAAAAGATGGAAAGGTGCTGTGACTGACCTAATGTGTCAAAAGTGATTTGCAAGGTTTCTTGATACTACTGACATTTTGGTCAAATAATTCTTTGATGTGGGGCTGTCTTATGCGTTGGAAGATGATTAGCAGCACCCTGGCCTCTACCCACTAGAAGCTAATAGCAGGCGATAGTTGACATATTTAAAATATCCAAATAAATAAAATTCTTGGTGGAAATGAAAAATGTGTCTTTTATTTTACAGGAAAAAAACACTAAATTGATCTGTTGGCCAACCCAATAGTAATAATAACAATTCCTTACTATGTGATTAGTTTGCATATGTTATCTCATTTTATCTTCTTATCAACCCTCTAAGGGAGTTTATTGTCCCTGTTTTACAAATGAGGGAACTGAGACACAAAGCAGTTAAGTAATTAAGCAACTGGCCCAAGTGACAGACCTGGACCGTCACCCCAGGTGATCTGGCCAAAAATCCTATCCCAGTTGCCTATCTGGAGAAGGCTACATACAAGAGTTCCCCCACCCCTACCAGCAAATTTGCTTTCTGCAGTTTCAGTGAGAAATGGTCAATTGAGGTCCAAAAATATTAAATGGAAAATTCCAGAAATAAACAATTTACAATTTATAAAATTTAAACTGCATGCTGTTCTAGGTAGCATCATGTCATCCCCCTGTTTGGCCTAGGGCCATGAACCATCCCTTTGTCCACTGTCTCCTTGCTGTGGATGCTTCCCACCTGTTAGTCACTTGGTAGTAATGTTAGTTATCAGATTGACTATTATAGTATCTCAGTGCTTGGGTTCAAGTAACCCTTATTTCATTAATAATAGCCCCAAAGAGCAAGGGTAGTGATACTGGCAATTCGGATACGCCAAAGAGAATCCATAAAATGTATGTATGATAGAAAACATAGTATCTATAGGATTCACGACTACTATCCGTGGTTTCAGGCATCCACTGGGGGCCTTGGCATGTACTCCTGTGGTTAAGGAGGGGAATGCTGTACCGGATGATAAAAGATTTGTCACAAATACCTGTGTGCTGGCAGTGTTCACAGGTGTGACCAAGAATGGTGTGGCTTTCCTTTTGCAAGTGTGGGTAAAGGACTGGGTGAAAGGTCCCCCAAATTCTTGCCATGCCTGGTGCCTGTACTGGGCAAGATGACTTTGATCTGCCACTGAGACACTGGGCACAGCGCTGCTATCTGTTCATCTAGTCCAAAGCCAGGCAGCTTGGCCCAGACTCTCCTTTGACTGCATTTTTCTTTTTCTCAACAAAGTCTGTATCCAGTGATCCGAGCCCTGCAGCAGGAGTCAGAAAAATCATATTTTGATTCTTTTGGTCTGTTTTCTGTTTCTGGCTCTGTTCCTAACAGAATACAAATAGCAACATGTTCATTGTTTGTTCATGTTTTAGGGAAATTCATTTCAGTCCAACAAATGTGTCGTGAATTTCTACTCGGAGCCTAGGAGGCCACAGCAATGAATGAGAAGCCGACTCTGCCCTAAAAATATTTCAGCTACATATTTTCTTTATCCTTATCTCTAAACTGCTCCATTCCAGATTAGGCAAAATCTTTCTTGATGGTCTGGGTGGCTTCAGTTTCTCAAATTTCCAGTTCCTCCTCTGGGCCAGTCTAATTGCTCTAAAACACAGCTTTCATCCTCCACAGGATGCCTTGTTTTGCCCCGAGGGTTACATCAGACCTTTACATCCAGCCTCACTATGTCAATAGCTGTCTCCTTTCACCAGCCCCACCAGATGAGTTCATTTTCCCCTACATTGTCACCCTGTAGGAATTCAGGGTGTCTGTTAATGCCTCAGGGTCCATACCTCTTCTATGGAGTTCTTTGCAATTCTCAGTAGGCTTACACAGCCATGTTTTAATAGTGATGTGTCTTCTGATCACAACTGATGGCTTCTGGGTGATCACCTGGAGCGGCCATCCTAAGCCTGATCAAGCCCATCAATTTCTGTTTCCTTGATACTCTGACCTGAAAGCTCAGAGTGAATGAGTGTGGCTGGCTCTGGAAGGTGAGGGTATTATGATGTTAAGGTGTCAAGCTTGCACCAAGTAAAACCCTAGTAAAGAGAGAGGCAGGAGGGTGGAGCAACCACGGGGAAATGGACATTGCTGGATGACAGGTTAATCTACCATGTTCAACCCCCTCATGTCTCTGTTGAACTCTACTTCCTTGGATGTCTGGTATACCCTTCCATAGATTCTCAGTTAATTTGAATATGGTCAACTTGGCCTCAGTTTCTTGCAAGCAAACAAAATGTTACTGGAGCATCAAAATATTTCATCCATACCATCATTATCATGGTTTACAATAAGGTGCAGATATTAGACCTAGCGCCAGCAAATGGTGATGACTTTTCACTCGCTTTTGTAGAAGCTTGATGAAGGAATGAAGGAATGTTCATCTTCCAATTTCTCTGCCTGGCTTTCCAGCCTTTCCCCATCTAACCTCATTCCCCATGACTCTTCACTACACACCTTTCGCTGTGGCGAAACCAGCCTCACCAAGGCATCCGACTCATTTCTCTGGGCCTTTCCTCATGCTGGAATGCCCTCCTCTGTCTTCCTCACCTATTTATCCTCCTAAGGCCAGCCCCTCTTTCTCCATCCATTCCTCACACATTTACTGAATGTGCACTCTGTGTCAGGCATTATGCTGAGCCAGGCTATGGCACAGACCAAAACACATAGGCTTTCTGTCGCCATGTTGCTTATTGTCTTATGAACATTTCCCATGAAGCCTTCCCTAAGAGCGACCCCCCTCCCCTGTTGCCTCTTGTAAAATTAATTCTTAGGACCCTGCACCATTATGCTAACAGTTTCTCTTACGCTTGTTTTGCCCACCAAGCCTCCTCCCGTTCACTGAATTTTATGTGCCTGGAGGGCTGGAGCCTGAATTTGGTAGTTTTGCTATTTATCCTCATGTGGCGAGGCATTGGGGACATAGTGGGCACCTAAAAAATAATTCTTCACTGCCTGCCGGCTTGACTGAAAGTGTCTCCTGCCCTCTTGGCCTGGAAAATGGAAGGACAGAGAGGTATTTGTCTGTCTTTGCAGGCTTAGGAATAAACATCAGCCTGGGTTTCAGCTGATCCCAATAACCCTGGCCATAAAGCACCATCTAAATCCAGGGTAGAGATGAACAAATAGAGGTTTTATTTGTTCTGTTCAGTGCCGGGTACTCTGGGGGAGGGCTTTGCAGACCTCCTCACCACAAACCCAAGCTAACAAACAAGAAGTCACTTCTCTGGAAGCCTCCTGTACAGCGTCCTTTTATCTACAAGTCAACTTCCTTGTCTCAGGCCCTTCTGAAAGACACCTTTCAGCTCTGCGCCTTTCCCAGGTGGGAGGGAAGAAAACAGGGGCACTAGATTTCATTCTCTCCCCAGACATAAGCAAAGGTGGTTCATCCCAAACTGAGTCCAGCAAGCCCTCGCCACAGATTTTCCCCGCATAAAGAAAGTGACTATTTGAAACACAAAGTTACTCTTTCAACTCAGAAGGGAAAAAATAATCCACAACTCAACCCCAAAACCTGCATCTGGCCAAAATCTTGAGGTCAATGGCAGGATCCAAGTGAATCATTTCTCTTTGCTCTGATTGCATCAGCAACAGGCGGTGGGGAGCTGCGTGGTCCCCTGCAGAGGCCTCATGCCTCATTTGCGCCTATTTCTGATTCCCTGTCTGTCTGTAAGCAGGGCTATCTTAAACTAACGCAGGACTGGAATTAGATTCAAGCCACTTGTTGAGTCCAGGGACTGACAATGCTGAGAAAGAAGCCATTGTACCCTCTTGAGACAAACTCATGACCAAGTAGCTCCATCTCTATGTCCACTGTTTGATATACTTCATAGTTCTTCTGATATAAGTCTTAAAGCTCTACATAATAATGACTAGCACTTTTTGAGCAAAGTCTTCCTAAGTACCCTGCCCCTGCTAAACTTCATGTGTTTAGTCTGCTCTCTGTATCTACAGGTACTGGATCCACAGATTTAACCAACCACAGGTTGAAAATATTTGGAAAAAAAAAGTTAGACTGTTGCTGACATGTACTATGTAGTTAGACCTACAATGGTTGCATGTGTATTGAATATGTATAGACCTTTTTCCTTGTCATTAGTCCCTACACAATAGAGCATAATAACTATTTACCTAGCATTTACATTGTACCAGGTATATAAGTAGTTTAGAGATGATTTAAAGTACACACAGGAGAATGGACATGGCCTATAGGAATATACTATACCATTTTATGTAAGGGACTTGAGCATCCAGGGATTTTGGTATTTGAGGTTGGGCCTGGAACCTATCCCCACTGGTTACCAAGGGAGAACTGTATTTTGTTATATCATTAAAAAAGAAAACAGGAAGAAAGAAAAAAGAAGGGAGGGAGGGAGGGAGGGAGGAAGGAAGGAAGGAAAAAAGAAAGAAACCTATGAGGTAGATACAATGGTTCTCTCTCTCTCACAAAAGTAAAAACTGAAATCCAAAGAAGTTAGGTTGCTATTCCACAGCTGGCATGTGGCAGAGCCAGAACTTGGACCCAAACCAACTGACTTCAAAACCCATATCTTCATCACTCTGCTAATGGTTCTTTTTCTTTTCATCCTTCCAAGTATACCCCATTCTCCAAATACTGAAGTAAATTCCATGTCTTCACAGATATCTGCAGCCTTCTCTTGCCTTTTATTGATTTTATTTTATTTTTATTTTTATTTTTTTAAGATTTTATTTCATTATTTTAGAAAGAGGGGTAGGGAGAGAGGCAGAGAGGGAGAGAGACATCAATGTATGGTTGCGTTTCACCTGTCTCTTATTGATTTTAGACAGAGAAGGGAAAAGAAACATCAGTATGCTGCTCCACCCATCCATGCATTCACTGGTGGACTCTAATATGTGCCCTAACCAGGGATTTAGCCCACAACCCTGACATATCAGACAGCATTCAAACCAATTGAGCTACCCAGTCAGGGCTCTTGTCTTCCCTTAACTAACTTCTTCCCAGCACCTCTCAGGCCATCCCGAAATAATGGTCTATTCATGCAACAAACATTGAATACCTATGGATATTCTAGGAGGCTCAGCAGTGAATAAAACAGACAAAAATTCCTGTCCTTGTGGACTTCACATTCTAGTGAAAGACAGATACTAAAGGAGACAAATATGTAAAAATATATGTATATTCGATGGCAATATGTGCTAAAAAGAGAAACAGAGAAAGGAAATAAAGAAAATGTGAGAAACGCACAATTTTAGGCAGAGTGGCCAGGCAGGCTTTGTGGAGATACCTGACTTAAGATCTAATAGACATGAAAACGGGCCGTGTCGGTGGAAGGGCATTTGAAATAGAGGAAAGGAAAGGACAAAGCAAAGGCACAGAGGCAGCAGTGGGCCTGGTGTGACATGGGAAGCCACTTGAGGGGTTTGAGCAGACTTGCATTTTAATAGATATCACTCTGTTGTGTTGAGAACAGGCTGAGAGCTGTTGATAAACCAAAGTGAGAAATAAATGATAGAGGCTTGGACGGAAGGAGTCAAGGTAGTGAGAACAGATTCGGGATGTATTTTGAAATGAAACCAACAGAATTTCCAGACAGATGAGAGGTGGGAGGTGAGAGAAAGAGAGGAATCAGCAATGACACCCAAGGTTTTGGCTCGAGCATCTAGAAGCACAGAGTTAGCATTTACTGAGATAGCTGTGGGAAGAACAGGTTTGGAAGAGGGATGTTGGGAGGTTAATACTTTATGAAATATTTGAGATACCTATTAGAGATCTAGGTGAGAAGGTGGTTAAATAAACAGTTCTGGAGTTCAGAGGAGAGATTTGGCTGGAAACACAAATGTAGAAGTCATTAGGGTGTGGATGGTATTTTTGAAGCCACAAAGTTGAGTGAAAATAGCTAAAGAGTCAAGGTCCAAGGACCATGCACTGGCACACTCCAACACTTAGAAGTCAAAGAGATGAACAGGCACCAGCAGGAGAAAACCTGGGAAGAACAGACAGGGAAGTGAGAGGAGTGTTTCAAGGCAGAGGGAAAGATCAACAGTGTCCAATGCTTCTGATTGGTGAAGTAACCCACGAACTGAAAATTGACCCATCAGATAAAAAGCAGAAAAATGCTTAACCAAGTAGTTTTCTTGTTTCCTTTGGAGCATATTCATCTAGACTGATTACCCAGTTGCAAGGTTGGGAAGAGCAGAGATGGTGTACCATTACTCTTCTGTACCCACCCCCACGATGCCCCTCCTCCCTTTCCACATACCTGCCATCTTCACCCTGCCCCCGACTTAGCAGGGGTCTGCGGATTGACTTACCCATCAAGGAAGCCTTGGGTCTGAGCTGAAGCCCCAGAACAATTGTTCAGGCAAGTCGTTGCTTCCCAGATTTAGCAAAGGGAGTCAGCAACAGCCACCACTTGAAAGAGAAGAGGATGGAAAAGATAAACTGAGGATGATAGTGGGGAAGGTGAAGAAACCTACCTAAAGGTTTAGTAAACCTACCTAAATTTGGTAAAAAAAAAAAAAAAAAAATGCCTGCAGACATTTGTTGTGGTTATCAGGAAGCACAGAAATGCATCTTGAGGCTACATAGCTCCTTGGTTTAGGTCAACTCATTAAGAAGCCCTTTCTAGTTGGATCTATCCTGGAACCTAGAACTAAATTCCTCTGCGCTGAGTTTTCCGCTGGCAGATGTGGAAGACGGGCATGTCAGAACCGAGGATCTAGGAGAAGAGAGGTGGGAAAATGACGGCTGTCAAAGAATTCCTCGGGTGGGGCTGGGCTGAGGAACCTGTTTTAAGAGCAGTGAGGTATAATGTGATTTTTTTGGAGCTTCTAAAATTGAAGTCATAACAGAGAGAGAAATGTGCATCACAGAAATTGTGATGGATTTTCACCAACTGAACACCCCCATATGACCAGCACTCAAGTCAAGCACCCTAGCCCCACCACCACCACCACCACCATGTTCCCTTCCAACCATGACTCCACCCACTATCCTGACTTTGAAGAGCAGGGACTAGTTTTGCTTGTTTTTGTGCGTTATGTAAATGGACCATGCCTTTTAGAATTTGACTTTTTTCATTCAACATTGGATTTGTGAGGTTTACATGGTCATATGTTTTCACTCTCACTGCTGTAGTTTTCCATCATGTGGTTATAACACAACTGACACAGAATTGTTTCCATATATTTTTAAAGATTTCATTATTTTTAGAGAGAAGGGAAGGGAGGGAGGAAGAGAGGGAGAGAAACATCAATGTATGGTTGCCTTTCACCTGCCTCCTGCTATGGACCTGGTTACGTGCCCTGACTGGGAATCAAACCAGCGACCTTTGGGTTCTCAGACTGGCACCTTTCCATTGAGCCACACCAGTCAGTGCCTGTTTCCATTTTGGAGCCATTACAAATAGTGCTGCTTCAAACATATTTGAGCATATCTAAGGTTTACTTTTATACCCCAAAAATTTATTTTGAAAAAGTTCAAACATAAAAGTTGAAATGATTGTACAGTTGTCTCTTAGAATTTGTGGGGATGGTTCCAATACCTCTACAGATACCAATATCCAAAGATGTCCAAGTCCCTTACATAAAATGGTATAGTACTTTCATATAACCTATACACATCCTTCCACATAATTTAATCTCTAGATTACTTATAATGTATAATGCACTGTAAATGCTATATAATTATTATACATTATTGTTTAAGGAATAATGACAAGAAAGAAGGTCTGTGCATGTTTAGGATTGATGCAATTATTGTATACCTAACTACATAATATGAGTTAACAATAACAGAGCTGTTTTTCCTTTATTTATTTTATTTATTTTTTAATTTTTTTAAAAGATTTTATTTCATTATGTTTAGAAAGAGGGGAAGGGAGAGAGGCAGAGAGGGAGAGAGACATTAATGTATGGTTGCTTTCCACCTGCCTTCAGCCACAGACCGGACTGGAGACCTGGTTTGCAACCTGGTTATGTGCCCTGGCTGGGGAATCGAACCTGTGACCTTTGGGTTCGCAGGCCGGCGCCTTAACCACTGTGCTACCAGCCAGGGCTGTGTTTTTTCTTTATTTGATTCACAGTTGGTTGAATCTGCAGATGCTGAACCCCCAAATACAGAAGACCAAGTGTACGTATAGTGCATCTTTATATATATGAATCATTTATACTGTATACTAAATTAAGATCGCATTTCCTTAATCACTTATCTATCCCTCTACCTATCCATAAATCCATCCTTTTTCCTCTTGAGTTCATTTCAAAGTAAGTTGGGCACAGCAATACATTTCACCCTCAAACATTTCAATACACATATCATTGACAAACATTTAATATTGATTCATATGTTTTTGAAAGAAAATTTGCACAAAGTGAAATGAATGCTTTAATACTATTATTCAGTGAGTTTGAGAAATGTGTATACCTATTTAATCCAAAACCCTATCAAAATATAAATTAATACCATTCAGAAAGTTCCCTTATGTCCTTTCCCTGTTAATTTCCCTCCATAACCATTGTTTTCTCATCTTTTCACCATAGGTTAGTTTTGTCAGCTTCAGAACTTCATGTAATGCCATCATAGAGCATGTATTCCTTTGTCTAAGGCTTCTTTCACCCAGTATAATGTTTCTGAAATTCATTCATAAGATCCCATGAATAAGAAGTTTGTTCCTTTTCATTGCAAATATACCGCAATTTATATTTATCCATCCTCCCATTGACTGACAACTAGGATGCTTCCAGCTCGGGTCTTTATAAAGAAAAATGCTATTACCATTCTCATACTAGCCTTTTTGTGGGCATATGCTTTCATTTCTCTTGGGTAAATACATAAAACTGAAATTGCTGGGTTATAGGGGTATGATTAGTTTCATAAGAAAATGCCAAGCCCTGGCTGGCGTGGCTCAGTGGATTGACGCCAGCCTGCAAACCCAAAGGTCGCTGGTTCAATTCCCGAGTCAGGGCACGTAACCAGGTTGCAAGCCAGGTCTCCAGCCAAGTCCTTAGCTGGAGGCAGGTGAAAGGTGACCATATGTTGATGCTTCTCTCTCCCTTTCTTCCTCCCTCCCTGCCTGCCTTTCTCTTTGAAAATAATAAATAAAATCTTTAAAAAAAGAGAGATAACGCCAGACCTTCATCTCAAAGTGGTTGTTAATTCTGCACTCTCACCAAGATAAGAACATGAATACTGTTCAGTAGGCTTGCCAACATTTGGTGTTGTCAGTCTTTTTTTTTTTTTTTTTTTTTTTTTTTTTTTTTTTTTTTTTTTTTTTTTTTTTTTTTTTTTTTTTTTTTTTTTTTTTTTTTTTTTTTTTTAAATTTTATTGTTGTTGTATTACATCCATCCCCTTTTTGCTCCCCTCTGTCCCCCCACCCACCCACCCATTCCCCCCAATGTTGTCAGTCTTTTTAATTTAAGCTATTTTGGTGGGTACGTAGTGGTACCTCACCATGGTTTTAATTTGCATGTCTTTAATAACTAGTGATATTGAGCAAGTTTTCAAATTTTCATTGGCCATTCATCCATTTTCTGTGATGTGTTCAAATTTTTTCTATTTTATTTTGGTTTTTTTTTCGCTCTTGAGTTATAGCAGTTCCTTCTGAATCCCAAAGGACAATCTTTTGTCAGATAAATGCTTTCTTTACAAATAATGCCTATTTATTTTCCTAAATGTCTAAAAAACACCCTGCTTATCACCAAGTCAGGAAGCTTTCTAGTTTTAGTTTCTACATTTAAGTCTATGATCCAACTGAAATTAGTTTTTGTATATAGTATAAGATAAAGATTAAAGTTCTAGCCCTGGCTGGTGGCACAATGAATACGGTGCTGGCCTGCAAACCCAAAGGTTGCTGACTCGATTCCTACCCAGGGCACATAACCACCTTGCAAGCCAGGTCCACAGCTGGAGGCAGGTGAAAGGCAAACACACATTGATGCCTCTCTCCCTCTCTGCCTCTCTCCCTTCCCCTCTCTCTAAAAATAAAACCTTAAAACCAAAAAAAAAAAAATGTTCTTTTTCTCCCCACCCCTCTTAGGGATACTCAGTCGTTTCACCATCATTTGTTGAAAAGATTTTTCCTTCCCTGTTAGATTGCTTTGGTACCTTTGTCAAAAATTAAATGACCTTAAAAATGCGTTTCTGAACTCTGTTCTCTTCCATTAACCTATCTGTTGATCCTTATGATAGAATCATACTGTCTTCATTACTAGAGATTTACAGTAAGTGTTGGAGTAAGGTAATATGAGTTCTAACTTCCTTCTCCTTCTCTCTCTTCCTTTTTTTTTTCTTGCAGGATTGTTTGAATACTCTACATCCACCACTTAAAATTTGAAAATAAGTCTACTAGGATTATGAAGGAGGCTTTGATGACTCTATATATCAGTATGGGTTGAACTGACACCTTCAGTTTTGTATGGTCTCTCCATTTATTAGGTCTTGACTTTCTCTCAGCAGTTATTTAGTTTTCAATGCATAGGACTTGTCTCTGTTGAACTTATTCCTAAACATTTTATCTTTTTTGATACTATTATAAATAAAATTGGGTTTTCAAATTTGATATTTTAATTGTTTGCTACAAGTGTATAAAAATACAATGGTTTTTTTAAGTAACAACCCTGTGCCCTGTGAAGCTGCTAATTCCATTTATTAGTCTTGTTGTAGATTCCTTAGCATTTCAATATAAACTATCACATCATCTGCAAATAGTTCTACTTTTTCTTTCCAATTTTTGTCTCTTGTCCTATTTTACTGACTAGGATCTCCGATACAATGTTGAATATGAAATGTGAGAGTAAACATACTTGCTTTATTTCTAGTCTTGGGGAAAAGGACTTAATTTTTCATAATAAATATGATGTTATCTCTAGATTCATCATAAATATCCCTTTTCAGATTGAGGGAGTTCTTTTCTAGTCCTGATTTGCTGAGAGCTTTGGTCATGAATAGACTTGAAATTTTGCCAAATTTTTTTTCTACTCAACATGGTTTTTTTTCTATAAATTACATTGATTTTTCAAATGTTAGTCAAGACTTGCATTCCTAAGTCCCACAGGTTATAATGCACTGTCCTTTTTATATAGCGCCAGATTTTATTTGCTAACATTTTGTTATAGATTTTGCCTCTATGTTCATGAGGGATATTGGTTGGTAACTTTCCTCCTTCAGGCTTTCCTTCCACCCTCCCCCTTCCTCCTCTCCTTCTCTCTCTGCCTTCTTTTGTTCCTAATGCCTTTTCAAGTTTTGGTGTCAGGGTTACACTGGCCTCAAAGAACAAATTGGAAAGCACTCCTTCCTTCTCTATTTTCTGAAAGACTTTTTCCAACACTGGTAATACTTTTTCTTAAATAGTTAGTAGAATTTCACCAGTAAATCATTTGGGCCTGGCGTTTCCTTTGCAGGAAGGTTTTGATAATGAATTCAAAGTACTTATTAGCTAAGGAGACATTCAGAATTTCTGTTTTATTGTATATCAGTTTTGGTAAGACATAATTTTCAAGGAATTCATCCACTTGATCTCTAGTGGCATAAGGCTATTTATGACATTCTCTTATTGGCCTTTTAGTGCTACCTGTAATGATATCCCTTCCTTGATTCCTAATATTGGTGGTTTGTCTTCTTTCTCATTTTATTCTTTTGGGGGAAGGTGGCTGGTCTAGCTAAGAGTTAATCTTTTTTTGTTGATCTTTTCAAGTAACCAACTTTTTGGCTTTTTAAAGAGATTTTATCTATTTTTTAGAGAGGGGGGAAGGTCGGAAGGGAGGGGGAGAGAAACATTGATGTGAGAGAGAAACATCAATTGGTTGCCTCTCATACAAGCCCCAACCAAGGATTGAAACTGCAACCCAGTCATGTGCCCTGACCTAGAATCAAATTAGAGACTTTACACTTTTGGAACAACACTCAACCAACTGAGCCACACAGGTCAGGACTTACATTTTTGGCTTTTTAATATTTATTGTTTATCTACTTTCTATAATTTCTGTCCTTCTATTACTTTCTTTTTAAAAGATTTTATTTATTATTTTCCACAGAGAGGGGAAGGGAGAGAGGAAGAGAGTGAGAGAAATAACAATGTATAGTTGTCTTTCACCTGCCTCCAGCTGGGGACCTGGCTGGAGACCTGGCTTGCAACCTGGTTATGTGCCCTGGCTGGGAATTGAACCAGTGACCTTTGGGTTTCCAGGCTGGCACCTTATCCACTGTGCCACCAGCCAGGGCTTCTTTATTACTTCTTTCCCATCATTTGCTTTAGGTTTATTTTGCTCTTGTTTTTCTAGTTTCTGAAAGTGAAACCTCAGCTTTTTTTTTCTAATACTAGGCTTTAAAAGTATAAGTAAATTCTAAGAACTGCCTTTTTTAATTTCACGAAGTCTGGCATGTTTTATTTTTATAATCATTCAGTTCCAAGTAGTTCTTAATATTTTCTGTGATTTCTTTAACTAGTTATTATTTAGAGCTCTGCAACTTAATTTTTCAAGTATTTGGGGTCTTGTACATGATATTATTGCTGATTTATAATTTAATTTCATGGTATTCAGGTAATGTTCTGTTATGATTTAATCCTTTTAAATTTATTGAATCTTTTTATGGCTCAGCATATGATCTACCTTAGTGAATGTGTCAGGGGCACTTGAACTTGAAAATAATGTGCATTCTGTTGGGTGTATTGTTCTATAAATATCAATCAGATACAGTTGGGTGATGCTCTTGGTCAAATATTCTGTGTCTTTACTAATATTTTTTTTGTATAGTTGATTTATAATTGCTGAGAGAGACATGCTAAACTACCCAATCATGATAGATTTGTGTATTTCTTCCTTGAATTCTCTCAGTTTTTCCTTCATGTATTTTGAAACACTGTTATGATTATTATACCCTCCTGTTAGTATTTATTATGAAATTTGCCATTTTATCACTGATAAGTTTCCTTCATTTGATATTAATTTAACCAGTTCAACTTTCTTATGCTTACTGTTTACATGATATATCTTTTCCCATGCATTTCTGTCAACTTCTTGTGTGTCTCTTATAGACAGTATAGTTGGTTCATGTTGTTTTATTTATTCTGACAATTTCAGCCTTTTAATTCAAGTGTGTTAAACTATTAGCTTATTAAATAAATTTGTTGATGAGTGAAAGCATAAACAGACCAGCTAAATCCCTAATCCACAAATTACTAAATTACCTTTCATTAAACAATTTGATAACATATAATAGAGTACTAAGATATTTGTTGAGCAAATTAAGGGATAAATGCAGACAAATCCCAGAATTATAATTTTCCAATCTGAAACATGACAAGTTTTTTTCACAAGGTGATCAGACAAAATATTAATTCAATAGACATTTTATTTGGAAGACTAACTTTGTATTTCCTTTTCTTTCCACAAAAAATCTTAAAACATTTCTGGTGAGACCAATAACTTTTTTTTAAAAGATTTTATTTACTATTTTTAGAGAGAGGGGTAGGGAGAGAGGCAGGGAGGGAGAGAGACATCATGTATGGTTGCCTTTCACATGCCTCCAGCCATGGACCAGGCTGGAGACCTAGCTTGCAACCTGGTTATGTGCCCTGGCTGGGGAATCGAACCAGCGACCTTTGAGTTTGCAGACTGGCACCTTGTCCACTGTGCTACCAGCCAGGGTACCAATAACTTTTTTTTTTTTTTTTTAATTTTATTATTGTTGTATTACATCCATCCCCTTTTTGCTCCCCTCTGTCCCCCCACCCACCCACCCATTCCCCCCAAAGTCAATCCCACCTGTTGTCCATGTCCATGGTTCCTTTATACTAGGTTCTTGTCTAAGCTGCTCCCCATCTTTGCCTCTACCTCTCCCTCCCCCCTACCCCGTT